>JAHWFP010118035.1:0-31676 GCA_023313725.1 Lithobius niger | reverse complement strand
TTCTTTTTGTTTCCATTTGTGTGCTGAGCCTGTATCATGCTTAACACGTAATTTATTTTGGTCTGCTAGCTATACGAAAAAAAGGAGCAAACCCAGATAAAAAAAAAGAAACACAAATCCTTCGACAGTAATTACTTTCTTTTGTTCTAGAAGACTAAGTAGACTGTAATACGAAAACCCGATAAGACAACAGAAGGGAAAATAGATAGCTGTGGGCCAACTATTCCCATTAGGGAAGAAGATAAGGGAAAGAGCAAACAAGTTGCCGAGCAGATGCGATTATTGCGCCCACCCAAATGTCAATGTTTAACGTAAGATGGCAGCACCAACCTGTGGAGGTTTATTGGCACACCAACGCGCGTCACCCAGCCACCACTGATCTAGATTGTACAACCTGGATAGGACACGCTTTCAAGAGGACGCACTCACTGGTCTAGTCAGTATACTTACACTTGCAGTAACCGATCTGGTCTTGAATCAATACTTGGAAAAGGAACCAGTGACATCCCTACCTGATCTACTGATTTTAGGGTAGCGTGGCAGACTACCCATATCCCTTGGCCTTCAGTAGCTAGTCTATCTACTGTGCAGTTCTGGTCCCTCCTACGTCTTTTACATCATCACAGCTCTTCCAGTCTGATCCCAAGGGCTAATCCTTAGTAATCAATCAGGACCCTTGGGGATAAAGCTGGAAAAACCTGTGATGAGTAAAGACCGAAGGAGGTACTAAAACTTTCTTCTTCCTAAGGTGTCTCAAGTAAGTTCCTAAAATGAGTTGGTGTTATTTATGCATTGTGTTAAAGTGGCACACTACCACCGATTGAAAGTCTACAGAATCTGGGCAACACGTCATGCTTGCTCAGTAGTATCTAGCATTTGCTTGCATCAAGCAAAGGGCTGCACAACGCCATTTCTTTTAACGAAACAAACAAGGCACGACCTCCTTTAATTATTGAGTGAAAATGTGGTCCGTCCTCGTGCACCTAGGAGCAGGCTGTATAGGTTAACAATGTCACTACTCCTAGATGGCGCCACAGTATTTTCGTTCGCGTTTCAATCGGTGACAGTGCCACGTTAAGTCTGAGCCGAAATAATGTAGTGGGTGGGGGACTGTTTGGGGCCCTCCAACCAAAAGACAGATTCGGAAAAGTAGGTCTCAGTCGGAAATACCTGATGGCGAGAAGAAAATACATTAAATGGGTGACCAAAAATTATCTTCAGGCGAAAATTGGGATTCAGTCGGAAATTTCAGCCTTCAATGTCACATGACTGTAACTACGTATATAACCCCTGCACACAGGAAGTAAAGCTGTCTCTCCAGTGGTAGCTTACACCAAGGTTGTCTGTCTATTTATTACTTATGCCATAGGTTACCCACGCAGTAGTAGGACTCCGTTTCAGCCCCCTCCCCCAATTACTCTTTTTTTCGGTAAGGAATGAGAATAGCAGTGGTAGCGATTACGATATCAGTACGCATATAGGGCATCGTGGAATAATACCACCGTGTTATATAGGTTTACACAGGCCTTGCCACGCTGTTCATTAACTGGTGTGCTCAGAACATTACGCAGAACGCCTCATCATGGAAGCTAACACTGGATCATGGACAGTCCACATTTGAAGATGCCAGCATCCCTCCTCTGCTCCGAACCCCTGACGCAGGCACAATAATAATGATGTTGGAGAGATAGGGGGTTGAGGAGTTGGAGTGGCAGGGAGCTGACCGAGGTATATCACCAACCTGCTTCGTGTAAGTAGAACTGGTGGCTGTACCTTTCAACCCAATAACCAACAGTGGAATTTTGTAATTTCTGCTCTACGGAAAAAAATGGCATGATCCCTGGGCTTGCCTTGACCCATATGAAAACCATGATGTCTAGTTGAAAGAACCAAGTCAAAAAATAGGTGACGGTTCGTATCATGTCTACAAAGACCCATCTCACCATAGTAAACTGATATGTATTCCCGTGTAGTGGTACAAAACTTAATGTGCTGTTTGACTTAGTTTTTACTTTGGGCCTATTTTAAATTATTTCGTGTGGGACAAAACACGCCAAGGCACCATTTATTTCATCTATTCTGACTGCCAACGAACTGTGTATTACCATGTTTTCAAGTACAGAACAAGTTAGCTGAACACATCGCAACTTCATTAGCAGAAGAAAGCAGTGCTAATCGCTTGCAAGTTCTGGGACAGCTGAAGAAACTCAGTTGCTGGAAGGACTAATAAATCTCATCAAACACCAACCAACCTATTGAAGACGTACCAGACTCCTACCGTAGCCAGTGTTGTGGATCACAATAAGTTCGTAAGTCTTGCAGGCTTGCCGTGCTGGAAACACCGGTTCTTGTCAGATCACCGAAGTAAAGCAGCATTGGGCTCGATCGATACTTGAGTGGGTGACCACCTGGGAATACGGGTGCTGCAGACATAGGGTCTTAGGGCTTCGTCGGGCAGCTGACCGGAAGCGGTTAACGCTTGCTCAAAGCCCACTCTCAAAACTAACATTGTAGAGTATCCAGGGCAGTGATCACGGCACTGGACCTAAGTAATATCAAAGCAGCGCACTAGAAAATAGCTACATTCAAATAGGGGAAAAAATCACAGCAAAAAAAAGTGTCACTAGCAGCCTATAGCAATTCGACTAGATGTTACAGCAAATACAAGATTGTGATCATCTCCTTTCTACCTTGCAGCCAAGTGGCAGGCCACCATCGAGCAGAAAGGGGAAAAAAATAACTTAAGTCGTAATGACCATCATGAGCTTTTATGAGTAGTCCCTGGGAAACGGTGAGTATTGAGCAACGGTGAATGGTTAAAGTTGTTAGGTCCAAGCCAAGTGTACTTAGGATTGAAACCCACCATCAACAAAGTAAACATGGAATTTCAAAAATAAAAATCGCGTAAATGTCATCTGACGTGATCAAAAAGCCATGCTCGTCCCGCAAGGCCACACACCTTGCTCGTGAGAATGGAAACGAGCTGAAGAATAAACTAACAGGACATCTTCTTTAGTTAAAAGATGGTAAGAAGAAATTTCGGTTATACGCAGGAGGAAATGCACAAATTAAAAGCAATATGCAGTAAAGCTTTGGTAACAAAAATAAGTGAAAAAGCTAATTCCACCATATAAAGCTTTCACAATATACAACGCTATAGCCTGGAATATTTCAACTCTGCTGTAGCTACGTAAGTGTAAAGGATAGATCGGACACTCAAGACTAGTTCAGCAGAGGTTCACGAAAGAACCAACGGTATGTCCACTACGACCAGTGTTAACATTTGTAACGTTCATGGGCTTACGTTCATGGGCATTGTTGTGCATATACCTGACTTAAATTTCTAATACCGTACGCCACATTTTTAACTGCCCGTTTATTTCTTTTTGCCAACAGTCGTGCCCTAACCCTAAAACTAAATATCGCTAGCAAGCGAATGCTAACTTGGTAAGTTAATGTGAGAATTGGAGAAGCCTGTACACCCAAGACATTAATTAGAACGGCTGGAACATGTGAAGTCCAACAATGTTCTTCCATGAGCGAGTAACAATTGCTTAGATTCACTCTTGATCGGTGTTGTGATTAACCAACTTTTGTTCACGTGTTTTTGGCCAACCAATCCGATCATTCTCGGGCAAACGGTGAAATCCAAACTGTCAAGCATTAAGGGGCATTTTGCGTTTGGTACGAGTCTGTACAGATACGTTGTAGTATGGCGAATTACCTTTGTGTGAGTCGCAGAGTGTACTAGCGGTCTTAGTTCTTGTAGTTAGGAGTCGTTACTTGAAGTCGGCATTAACTATGGGCAGTTTCTCCTTGGTGAAGTGGTATTGCTGACAGAACTGCTATCCTGTATTATGTGGCTGGTGTAGTCGAGGCTTATTTCCACGTGAAGCCTGAACTGTATATCTTATAAAAATTATTCCTTGATCTCGTCATTAAATCGGTTTAACTATGAAAACGAATAATCTTCTTCAAGGCGTGGTGGTGGCAATAGAAATAGCATGAGAGTATTGCTAAATATGCTAGATAAATGGCATTGTATGATAGCATCTCATTACAATATTGGAGAGGATCTTAGGGGAACTCAACCAGGAGGCAAGACAAAGTAGCCTAACTGTAAGACAAAGTAGCCCAACTGTAAGACAAAGTAGCCCAACTGTAAGACAAAGTAGCCCAACTGTAAGACAAAGTAGCCCAGCTGTAGTCATCAGGACTACGTCCCCACACATTTGAAAAGGTTCTTCCGAGGCATGTCCTTTTCACGCCGATTGTGGCTGCTGTGTCATGCGATTCTTTAGAAGGAAATTTTTGGATTCCAGAATTGACCTGTCATGTAGTGATCATAACTTTGTAGTGGTGCGTTGTATGATTTTGTTTAGATTCACTTATTTTACCTCTTGTTTAGCATGTCCATAAAAGCTGACCTGATGTACTGTCGCAACAGCAAACAACTAAAACAACAGCAAATAAAACAACTGGTCAGTCGAAGGAGGGGAAAATACCAGTTCTTTAGAATGATTTCTCACTTTGTTTTTTTGTCAATTTTACGCTGCATCAAGTAGATTGGGCGTGTTGTTTTCAACACAAAGACGTGTACGCCACATTAACCCTTTGACTCCCAGCCAGTTGGTGTTGGACAGGAACGAAAAAAACTAAGTCCGAACAAAAAACACAAGCATTGTGACCCGACCAAAGTGACCAAGCACAGCCCAATGGTCAAATGGTCAAATGAGAAACCTCGCAATTGACCTACGGATTAAAAAAAAAATAGCCTGTCTGGGTGCTTGGCTGGAAGTCAAACCGTTAAAGCAAGATCAGATTAAAACACGGTATCATTGCAGGAGAACACGAAGAACGAAGAATGAATAATCTTTAGTGTCCAATGCACGCCAGCCTTTGACAAAATCAAAGCTTTGCTCTCCACTTTCAATTGCAGCCAATCCGTAGGTTTCTTTTCCCTGATAAACGTCTACGTCACGCATACATCACTAACGCTAAACGACCAAAAGAAACAGGTTTGTGGTGCATTAGTGTACAGGCAGCTACCAACGGCCTGCAAATAAAAGTTGGCTGCTAAGATTGCCGTAATCGTTTGACCTTGCTGAAAAAAACATTATCGTGAAGGTTTCATTTGGCAATAATGAATACATACGATTTTACGGCTTTACATTAATTTCTTTATCCATTTGCAGCTTTGTTGTTTCAGGTTATTCCACCGTTAACTGCAAAAACGTGGCCGTATTTGCAGTAGATTATCAAATTTGTTATCGGTGGGAAGCGGCCATCTTGTGTCTGCAGCAGTGCTATAGCACCTCTTTTGTTGCTGATTGGATGCATTTAGCACCACGTGAAACGAGGAAAAGAGACACTTCATCTACATGCAGCACTGCAAGCTGCAGCTAAATTATAAGGAAAAGAAACAGCCATATATTAGTGAATTGCTTTAGCAGTCTGAGGAATAGATATGCACGGAATAAACTGGAAAAAAATGTGACCTATGCCCAGGGACGGACTGGCCAGGGTGGTTGGCTGGGGATCCTCACCCTGGGCGCTCCTCTGTCTTGAAAATCGTCCCTTTCTTTTCTTAACGTGAGGTGAAAAACTGCCTCAGAATCTATGATTTACGTGACAGATTTCATAAATGTTGCCTCCAGCAGCCTCCATCTTTAAGTGCCATTCCACCAAATTTTCCCAGTGCTGATTGCATACCCCAGTACGTGCCTCACCCCACCTCCACTCCCGGATCATCATTCCCACCTGTGCCCCTCAGTAGTCAGTCCGGCCCGGCCCATGTGTAACAATATTAAATAAAACCCAACAACTGGATTACTGTTACAGAACTTTCAGGCTAGAGTTAGCGTAACATTATCTACGTTAGGTCGTAATAATATTATTAATCCAATGGATGAATGAGTAGAACATACTGTAGCATTACAACTATAACGATATC
This sequence comes from Lithobius niger, assembly GCA_023313725.1. Lineage (NCBI taxonomy): Eukaryota > Metazoa > Arthropoda > Chilopoda > Lithobiomorpha > Lithobiidae > Lithobius > Lithobius niger. Next base: position 25,723 of record JAHWFP010118035.1, on the reverse strand, counting down.
TATGATGCCAGTTGATTCAGAGACGTTCGTGGAAGATGGCTATCGTTCGCGATTCGTATCGCTAAAGCCTAGTAGCAGTAGTTGTGTGGGCGTACGCTTCCAGCTCACCCACCATACGCTTCCAGCACACCTACGCAATCAAAACGCCCGCGAAGACTGAGAATTGAGCGTCCATTCAAAATGCCGAAAAGTAAAGGACCAATTTTTAGTATTAGGAACTGTCAGCCGCTGTCCAAAAAAACATCAGAAGCTGGTCACGTTAAATACAATACTCTCCCTTGTTGCAACGAAAACCCCACGTCGGAAACTTACGGCGCCCCAACCCTTCGTTGCCAGTGATTCTTGTGTACCATCTAGATAATCTCGTGTGGAGTTCAGTGGTTGGGCAACAAGGTGGGGAACGGAGATGCCAACAAGCATAACTGTTGGGGGGGGGGGGAGGTGTTGGGAGGGGGATCGACCTCCCTACTGATGCCTGGTTGCACGGCGATAATGCCGTTCTGCAGTCATGCGCGAAGCACAACTCGTGCGTGTGCGTGTCCCGCGTTGTTACCAGCACGTGCGCGTCCGACGGAGCAATATTGCTCGGTGACACGGGGGTCACCTTACTCCTTCCACCGTGTACGTTTTTTTTTCTTCATTTCTTTTATCTTGTTTTTTTTTTTTTTTGCTTTTCGTTTGTTCGTTTTATTCTATTTTACCAGGGCTACATCTTCGTGGGTGTAGTACTACACGTTATTACGCAAGGGGATAGCTAAGTTGGCGGTGTTGGGCAAAGGAAGGGGGGGGGGGGGATTCTCCTCGGAAACCTCGCGTCGAGAAAGACGGACTCGCACAAAACAAATAATCGGATCGACAGAAAGAGTTAAGCGGGTGACGTAACAAAAGGAAAGCGCCTTTGCCATTTTACTATTTTTCTTGGAAACAGAAACAACAAATGCGAATATTTAAAAAATATTCCCGAAAAGAAAGAAAAAGCAATCGGAACCTACGAACAAGCCGGTGTCCGGCTAACCCCCCCCCCCCCCTCCTCCTCCTCCAAACCCTCACTCCCCGCCATCTACAGATACATTTTCCGTTCCATTTCGCCTCAGCTCTCCTAACATATTCGATTGTTTGTCACTTTAATGTCCCCTTTCATGTTTCATGTTCGACAAAGCTGAAAATTCAACAGCAGCCTCATGTCAAACTTGTCATTTCGGGCTAGTTGCACACGAGATGTGTAATTCTTTTATTTCGTTTTCCATCATTTTTATTTATTTTTTTATTTTTATGTTTTTAAAGAGGAGGAAAGAAAGAAAGTCGTAGTTATTTTTCTGGATGTGACGTGAAAAAGGCTTCAAAAGTAACAAATTGTGTTACATTTTTATTCTTTTCCTGAACAGAGTAAGTAGAAATAAACTTTGTAATAAAATCTGTACCCATTAACCAGAAAAGGTTTAGAATAAAAGTTTAAACTCTTTAGCTACTAAAGTTAAAACATGGGGGAATTCGTGTAACAGAAGCTCGTATCCCTCCAACAAAATAGTTCTAGTTAATCCCCAATATTTTTTTCTGCTGTACAATACTAAAATATAAATGTAGCATCATTATTACTAAATTTATACAGAGTAAAGACGGGAAACCCGAAGGCTCACAAGATATAACTAAATACAGATGCAAACCTATGTACGTTGCCTTTTGGACTTATATGTCAGACTGCCTGATGTCAGACTGCCTGAGTGGGGAATCGAACCCAGTACCTTTGAAACCAAAGGCATATAAGTCCAAAAGGCAACGTAAATAGGTTTGCATCTGTATTTATTTATACAGAGTAATAATGCCCTATTATTAATACAGAGTAATAATGGCCACCAAACGCCCTATAGCATTAGAATTACGCTCCTGACTCATAGCACATTCGCCCCTGAGATGGGGCCGGCCACCCCATGAGCTTGCGTTGGGACGCCCCCCACCCTCTACCCCTGATATAAAATTTAACTTTGTTCCTTTAGAAATAGTATAAATACGGATACAAACCTATTTACGTTGCCTTTTGGACTTATATGTCAGACTGCCTCAGCGGGGAATCGAACCCGGGACCTTTGAAATCAAAGGCCAAGGTCCTACCGCTGAGCCATACTGACACGGCCCACATTTCGTCCAAACAGCACGTGTCAGTATGGCTCAGCGTTAGGACCTTGGCCTTTGATTTCAAAGGTCCCGGGTTCGATTCCCCGCTGAGGCAGTCTGACATATAAGTCCAAAAGGCAACGTAAATAGGTTTGTATCCGTATTTTTTAAACCAATCTCGAGCCCATTGGCTTTCCGTCCCGTATTACCCATTAGAAATAGTAGCACCCACGTTCACATGAGGGCTTACCTGCACGGTGAGGGAAATTGTCCCCGGTGTGGGTGCACTCACCAAAGATCCTACGGCACTGAGGTTACATACCTGACACATAGGACGAAGGTGTGTACCTAAAGGGGGGGGGAGGGGTGATGGCGTGTATTGGGGAACCCTGCCCCCTCAACCTCCCCCCTCCCAGTTACTAAGTTTATTTCGTTAGTGTTTAGAAATTGTGGAGCACTAGCTTTGTACTCTGATCTGCGGAGAGCGTTTTTAACAATGTTTCACGCTATTTTGTCACACGCTGTTTTATCCCAAGCTATTTTGCCGTCGCTCTGTTGTGTCGTGCGCTGTTTTGTCGCGCGCCGTTATTTCCGTGCTGTTTGGACGAAAATGTGTAGTACCTAATAAGATTGAGAGAAAAAATGTAACCTTCAACATAATGAAGAGTTATTTGAAAAACAGAAAAACAACGGTAAAAATTGGAAAAGAGTGTACCGTTTTTAATAATGAATGTTATGGAGTAACGTAGCACAAGGATCTCTAATGGGAGTATTACTGTTTTTTAACCTATAAAAATGATACAGATCATGAAGAACATGATTTTAACTTACTAAGTATTGGTTGACAGGAAACGAACTTTTCAAGAGTAATGAAAAAAACTACATGTAGATACGACTACCGAAAATAAAAAAAATGATCGACGGAAATCAATAATCAAACATCATAAAACTGTAAAGTCCTAATCAAAAATGAGGCATGCGAAAACATGGAATGCAAAAAAAATAATTGAAATAAAAAATACTGCGAAATACTGGGGATATGAATACTGATACAAACTGGAATTTTTATCATGCATCCAATATAATCGTTAAACTATGGCAGATTCTACCGTAAATATATCAGACTAAGTAGGTGCTTAACATTGAGAAAAAAATCATTTACGAATTGGGTCGGAAATCACGTAAGATATGAAACGAAGAAACCCACCATTGTGAGCAGCTAACAATAAAAAGTGAGCATCAATTATGACGGAAAAAAAATTCACCTACCATCGTGGTGTATCTACGTAATTATCCTGGATGACGGGCGGAAAAAAAAGAAGGATCGACTATATTAAAAAAGGAAAAGGCAATAAGGGAATAAAAATTTGACAATCGCTTTAACAAACACTTGAAACTTGCCGCGCATGACACTTATCATCGGTACGTTGCAGAATGATCGCCGATTTACATTCTGCTTCTCCCAGAAAAAAATGCCAAAGCCGCCGGGCTAAAGGTTTCAACTTTGTACTACTTTGCGCCCTGTTAATTAGAACTCTTTCCCCAACTTTTTTCCCTCTAAGGTTATATGATTGAATTTTCACTTGTTAAAATGTACACGGATAAAAATTGATGATTTTTAATTGAAATAATCAAATGTGTACTGTTGAGAAAATTGCTTCTGTATAGGTGCTGTTGTGCTTTGCGTTTTAAATATATGATTCGTAAAGCACACCAGCACCTAAACAGATACAATTTTCTCAATTGTACACATTTGATTATTTCAATTAAAAATCATCAATTTTTTTATCCGTGTACATTTTAACAAGTGAAAATTCAATCATATAACCCGCTTTTTTACGGCACACTTGACGTTTTTGTTTGTAATCCGTGTACCTTTTTTTACAGCTATGGCGTCGCGCTACAAAGCTTTATGCATGCAGTCGATTGTTGGTGGCTACTTTGAAACAATTCAGATCTGAAAGCCTGCATCTGCGAAATAATTACGGCCATTCTATCGTTTCTAGCTGCCAATTTCAAGATAGTTTGGTTTAAATGGATATCGTTTAACTGAAACACGGATCTTTCTTTCAATTATTATTTATCCACCCAAAACCAAAACTGGTAAGAGAAGCCGCCAAGTTTACAAAAAGGGTCGGCCTTTCAAAGTAGTGATATCATTCAACCAGGGAAAGGCCGCCAAGGTTAATCCTATTAGCCAAGTTAATCGCACCTACTAATAGTTCGAAGGTTAAATGAAAACTAGAAGATTGCTACTAGCGGTAGCAATCTTCAAGTTTTCATTTAACGTTCAAAGTATTATTCGGTGCGATTAACTTGGCTAATAGGATTAACCTTGGCGGCCTTTCCCTGGTTGAATGATATCACTACTTTGAAAGGCCGACCCTTTTTGTAAACTTGGCGGCTTCTCTTACCAATTTTGGTTTTGGGTGGATATCACGACTTTCATAGGCCTGTGAATGACCAAAAATCCCACGGTGTAATTGTCATCCCTACCTTTTTTGTGTGGAGGCATTTTATTGTATGAATGTTCTCATTCATAAATTTCACATTTGCTATTGTCATTCCAAATAAATTAATAACAAGCGTAAGAGTATGGTAATTGCAAGGACCTAATCAATTCCTATGGAGCGGTAGCAATCTTCAAGTTTTCATTTAACGTCCAAAGTATTATTCCGTGCGATTAACTTGGCTAATAGGATTAACATTGGCGGTCTTTCCCTGGTTGAATGATATCACTACTTTGAAAGGCCGACCCTTCTTGGAAACTTGGCAGCTGCTCTTATACCAGTTTTGGTTTTGGGTGGATATCACAACTTTCATAGGCCTGTGAATACAAAGAATTCCACTGTCTAATAGTGACCTCTACCTTTTTTGTCTGGAGTGTCTATAAATTTTCTAATTCATAATTCCTACGTTTGCTATTGCCCAATTAGCCGTTACACCAGCCAAATGTACATGGTTTGGCGTATTGTATGCCCATGTTTCGCATGCTTAAGTCTATTTAATCCGATTTTTGAGCGCACTGGCTAACAAACGCTGATGTTCGTTCGCTTCGCGCACTCAATCAGCGCATCCCCCTTCACTTGGCTCTCCCGAGGTAAACGTTAATCATTATGAACACATACTACAAACTCACGGAATGGTAAATGTTCATACAGTTCTAATATTCAGGTGCCAGACGAAGATTACTAAAACTAATCAACTCGTCAGCTGTTTAAAATTACTCGTCACTTACTCTAGACTGCAAGAACATTAAGTCTACATAAAATAAAATGTCCGCGTCACATTATTGAGGACACTTTTTCTCCATAAAGAACACGTTCCCACCTGTGCTGACGATGTGCATTTTGTTTCCTAATCTTCTTTCCAGCAAAATTGTCCCTTTTATCGTGGTGGGGCAGATAATTCAGTTTGGATTCGTGTACCATAAAAAAAAAAGACCAAACCTTTGCAATAAAAGATATTCTATCTCTTAGAATAAGAGATAGAATATCGAGTGCTGAAGTGTTGCACTCGATAAGCGTGCAACACTTCAGCATGTTATAATCTACTGTTGAATGACAATACAAACAATGGTTACAACAATAATTTTGCACTTACGAGCCACTTCAGGGCCACGTGCTTCTAGCTGCAACCCTCATTTTAGAAAAGGGCACTTCCCCATATGACGCTTTACCTGTCTGCCGAAATTTAGATCTGGCAACTTTCCCTAATGAGCTGTAGACGTGTCGTTATACCCTATGAGAATTAACATGGGAGCCTGCGGACTAGTTACTAGCTACTAGTTACTAGTCACCAGTAACACAAATCAACGTTATTGAGGACACTTTTTCTCCATGAAGGACACGTTCCCACATTTTCGTGTTGACGTTTTCTTTGTTACTGGACCGAAGACATCTGATTCAAACGATTTGCAAAGATTTCTACCGCATGGGGAATTTACACCAGTATGTTGAAATCACGTATAAGTTGGTTTCAGTTAAAAGACACGGTCTGCTAGTGAGCTGCCATCTGACAACAATAACACTAACAATTACGCTCTGACAATTAAGCTCCAACAACAATAAAACGTCTACTTGGCGGCGACACACTAGCGTGTGTCTAGATTTAGAGCCGCGGCCCGAAGCCGTACGCCCCATCAACAATCGACTTTTTAGCAAAGACATCACACGTGCACGAAGAATGAATGGATCTGGAGTTTGCTGAGTGGCATTGTTCCCTAATTACAATGGTTAAATCAATGTGAAACAATCAAAATGATCGTTCAGGATCCCGTAACTCCCGAACGGCTCGACCAATCGAAAAAGTGGTATCTGTGAGGATGAAGCCCAGGGAAATTTCTGGCCTAGACCATGTTTCAGATTTTAGGTATAGGTGCAGTAGTTTTTTCTGAAACCGTGTCACACAACAAGAAGTGAACAGTTTTCAAATTTACATGTGGCTCCCTACTTTTACTCTTGCACGGAATTGCATAAAAGTTGGTATAAGTTGGGAAAAGTTGCTATCTATTATCTGGCAAAGTTTGGTCGAAATATATTGAATAGAAACGGAGAAATTAATAGCTTTAGTTTTGCTGGAGAGAGCACTTCAATCATATACATAAACGGCCATCGCCGTGTATGTTAAAGGTTTAAAACACCAACATGGTAAGTGTTTTGGGAAACGGGAGGGCAGAAATGCCACTTACCCCGGTCCGACGTTAAAAAAAGTAAGAAAGATTAGGGAAAAAAAGTTCCCTTGCTCCGAAACTTCCTCACCTACCCATTATGGGGGGAGGGGGGAGGGGGACAGAAATACGGTCTCATAAGGAAGCGTCTCAGGTCAACCTCCTCAAGCCGATGTCGGAACGAGCCAACCATCGACTCCAGGGCTCGATTACCCTCATTGCAATCTGCGAACGTGTTCGTTGACAAGTTAAAAAGTGGGATGTCAATTAAAAGAAAACCACGAACCATTTTAAAGGTCAGAATTAAATTCGCCTTCAGGCGACGGAGCTCGAGAGAATCTTGTCGGACCTTCCCTAGACGCGTAGCGTAAGGAAGGTGTGAAAGGCCCAGCAGGATTTTGGTAAATCTCCGCTGGACAGATTCCACGTGGTCAATGTCACGAAGGAAGTAACGGGACCAGACTTTCCAAGCATACTCGAGCAATGGGCGTACATACACCTTGAATGCCCAGACCTTAATCTTCATGTCTCCAGAGGTGAACACACGGTTGATGATGTGTAAGCGATTGTAGGCGCTATTTACAATCCCACCGCAGTGGTCGGATGGTTTAAGATTAGATGAAAACCAAATTCCGAAAGTTTTTACCGCGGTCCCATTTGGTAGGGCATGATGATTTAATGTATGCTGGTGAGACTGAGTTTTATTACCGATATGGAAAGAAACACTTTTTTTGCTGGAGACTGGAAGTTGCCAATCATTTTACCAACATTCAACACAATCAATCTCCCTCTGTACAAGAGAAACCGAATTTTCGTTCAGAACAGCAGCAAACCGGTAAAGCTCATCAGCAAATTTGCTTTGCTCGCCGTTTTTAGAGCTACAGGAAAGCTCTACTGTTCAACTACATTCCGATAAGCGATGATAAATTGGTTTAACTTGTAAAGGCGGGCGAACATTTCAATAACAAATGAACCATTAAAGGTGCCTATTCACCGAACGGCAGGCTACAGCATCTAGCGCCATCTACCATTATTTAATTCTGTGTAGCACTGGATTTCAACAAGCGAAGGAATGCGCGAAGAAATTTCTTTTTACAACAAGCCATGTGCCTCCACACCGCTGTCACTAGATGGCGCCCATCTAGCGGGTTCAAAATCTGCGTTTCAAAACGGTCGATAGCTGGGAAAAAAGAGCCCGTGATGTCGTTAGTCTTAACTTTGTCGCTTGCTTCCTGGTGCACGTGGGCGCACCAACTTTGCACTCAATAATTAATGAGGCACGTGGCTTGATTTGTTTCATAAAAACAAATTTATTTGTGTGCTCCTTCGCCTGTTGAAAGTAAGGGCTAGACAGAACCAAATAGCGGCAAATGGCTATAGATGCTGCAGCTTGTCATGTGGTGGCAATCCCCCTTTAAACAGAACGAAGAAAGGCCGAAGTTGTACTTCTTTATCGTAAGCACATCACCTTTCGACGACCATCCATCGTTTCCATAACACTATGTCTTAACCACGCAGTGCTGCACACAGGTTGTATTTCTGCGCGAGACCCTTCGCTTTTGCCAAAAGCCTTTAATTAACATGGAGTTATAAGCTTCTCCAAAGGGATAAACAAGTTAATGGCTTAAAAATAACAAGTGGAAAAAATGCAATAATTTTATACGTTGCTTCAGCTAGTCATTTCTCGCCATTTTACTAAATTTTACCTAATACAGTAAAACGACAGCAGAAAACATCATACATTTCAACGAAAATGCAAGTGTCAACATGGTGGTCATTTTGGTGGCTTCTCGATTAGGCTATAAAACTAGTCCCCCATTTAAGAATTACTCCGCGATTTTGTATTAGGCATACATTCAAACTTATTTTCTTGTTATATAAATCAATGCCGTCATGCCGTGTGCATTACGGCATGACATACTTCATTTATACGGCATGACATGCGGCATTATACTATACTTCGTAGTCTGATCCACGAGAAGGGCATCTGCATGCGCTTCTTTGCCACGGTAGCAGGTGGAGTCAGTCCGAAAGGCAATGTAAAAGCGTGATGAAACTGAAGGGGTATTAACTTGTCAAAATGGCGTACCCTGAATCACTTGCAAACGTAGATTACCAAAGACTATAACGGATAACCAGTGGATTAACACCGGATTACCTGTTAACATTAGCGCGGATTACCAATCGAAGATTGTGCGGTGTATTTCGGATTTGACTGTGTGGTGTACTTCGGATTATAGGATTATATACTACAAGGAATAATTTGGATTACCCTGGATTACTCCATGGATTACTTCGGTTTACTAACATGGAATAGTTCGGATTAATGGATTACTAATATAGAATACTTCGGATTACTGGACTGCTCCATGGATTACTTAGGATTACTTGAGTATTCATGGAGTACTTCAGGTTAACTCGGGGTTCCCACTGATTTTCTCAGCTTTCTTCATATGGCATTACCTCGTAATACTTCGGAATACTGCACGGACTGCTGAAGATTACCACTTCATTATACGGACTACCCGAGGTAACCAAAGAATATTGCCGATTACCCGTGGATTACAAAGCAGTTGTACACAGTGTTGCAATTAAGGTGGGTGCAAAGGGTGCAAGGCACCCGGCCCAGGAGGAAAGGGGGCCCTTAATTCAGAGCAGGGCCCCACATTTGTACATAAAACTACTGTAACATGGGTCACTACTTGGCACCCAGAATTGTTTAGTATTTTGGGGCCCTACATTTACTCTTGCACCCCCCTTTGAAAAAGTCTAGCTGCGGCACTGGTTGTACACCGGATTACGAAACGTGATTATATCCTCGGACAACCACCAAATTTATCACTGGCCAACGGTGCTTTTCAAAACGGGGGCGCGGAATTGTACCGACACGGAGGTATGTTAACTCCGGAATTTTCATAAACACTGACCCCTGCGTTGGACCCGGGAATACAGTAACTCCGGAGTTAACATAACTCCGTGTCGATACATGTCCGCACCCCACCCTAACTCGTGTCGAATTTGACAATAATGGTTGCAGTTTCTGATGTTATATGTACAGCAGCAGCGAGCGAAGCAGGGACGTTATTTAATCATCAATAAAATCAGGAGTTACGGTAACTCCGTGTTACCAAAATTCCGGATTACTTCAGACACTTTTAAAGCCAATTAAGAATCCGGAGTTACTGTAATTCCGGGTCCCGCACTCGTGCCAGCATTTAAGAGATCCTAGAATTAACGTTAACTCCGTGTCGATACAATTCCGGCGCCCCTTCAAAACCACCACTTCAATCCATCAAAACTCAGCATTGTTGGATATAGGTTCATAACTCCAATACGCAGCAAACCGTCCGTGATCAAAACTCGATCAGCAGAGCGTTCCAAATGTGTCTCTTGTTAAGTGACGTTATCTTTCGACTCATCTATACGGAGATTAGGGGTTTGAATAACATCTCTGTAATGTGTGGTGCAGTGGCAACCCGGACCACTGCACTGTGACTGAGGTTGGCGCTAATGACCAAGTTGTCGACGCGCCATTAAGCCTCAATTTCCCCCCCCCCCCCTCATCTATACGGGTATATCAGGTGTCGGTAGACAAGTTCTTACCTAGTGCGTGCTTAAAAATCAACCACCTCTTCAGACCGTTGTGACTGACGTCACCCAAGATGCCTTGGATATCCGTCAGTCACGTCGAGGTGTGACGTCATGACCTCTCTTTGGAATGCTCCATTGAGTTCGTGGAGTTCTGATAACAACGGTTCGAATAGCATGCAACGTGACGTCACATGTGAAGTATGGAGCCAGATCCGTTTCCAGCTATGGTTAGTTTTGATGCGGCTAGGCTAGTGGTTTTGGAAAGCATTGTATGTGGAAGCTGGGCAGCGAGAAAATTGCGTCGCGAGTTCGGTGCCTAAATGCGGCCTAAGGGCGCGTTTACGCAACAACTCGCCTTTGCATTCTCGCAGCTAGAACTCAATCGCGATGGCAAAGGTGACATTGCCATGGTAACAACGCTAAATGGATTAGCTAAATCCGACATCGTTTGAGTAAATACTTGCAGTTTTATAATCCGTGCCAATAATATAAAGAATTCCTCATGACGAAACAATTTTCCCAAACGCTTCTGAACTCACGTTATTTGCTGTTTCGTTGCGAGGCGGCAGACATAAAACCGCCGCCATGTTGGAATTTGAGGTGATTTATAGCTTCTAGCTGCGAGAATGCAAAAGCGAGTGGTTGCATAAACGTGCCTTTATACACCAAATCTACAAATTCTTGAGCAAACTGACCTGATCCTTCCTGAGAGTATAGCAGATTCCTTCTTCCCCATCAGCCTACTACTGTTATGCTAATATAACAGATGAATGAGAAAGCCGTTGCTTTTTAAGTGCATTTAACTGAAACAGCCGCTTGTTTCGAAAAATATTTCCTAGTTTTTTTTTTTTTTTTTGCAACCTTGGAGATCATGTTTTTATTTTAATAGGAAGATCAAATCAACTGCGGTACTTAAAAATTAAGTGCGTTTTTGTTAAGAGCAAAATAATAAAAATGGGGCAGCCGGCGCTTTTATATTTTTTACGATCGGAAGGCTTTTGTGCATAACGCCCAACGTTCATGTCAGGTGACCAGGTAAGCACAAACGATGAAATGTTTAAAAAGGACGTGGCATGTGGAGGCTTGGAGCAATGAAGCTTGGTCAGGATGAAATCTAACCTCATTTGCAATGGACATTTACAACAACAGCTATAATTTTATATCTGTTAGAACATTTTCAGTCATTTCCTAGACCTTAGAATGAGAAAGAAGTTTCGTAATAGAAAGGGTAAACCCAGGGGTGTTTTAAACCTTTATTATTATTAAAAAACGGAAGTTTTAATAATAATAAAGGTCTAAAACACCAAAATGTAAGTGTTTTGGGAAACGGGAGGGCAGAAATGCCTCTTAACCCCGGTCCAACGTTAAAAATGGAAGAAAAATTTAAGAAAAAAAATTGTTCATTTGCTTCGAGTTTTCTCACCTACCCATTACGGGGGTAGGAGGGAGCAGGAATCCGGTCTCTTAAGGAAGCGCCTCAGGTCCACCACCTCAAGCCGATGTCGGAAGGGGCACAAGGATGGAGCTGATACCACGGACCGCGGCGTCCGGTGGAGAATTCCAAAGCTCGATCATCCTCACTGCAAAGAAAGATCTGGGAATCTCCACCGGGCAGGGGATTTGGTCAGCTTGAGACACTGGCCACGAGTGCACGTGTTCGTTGGCAAGTTAAAAAAGCGGGATGTCAAGTAAAATAAAACTACGAACCATTTTAAAGGCACATCCGGCCTGCCTTATAACAGCCACGCGTAGATCACAATCCGCGCATTTACCAGCTTCAAGGTCGGCTGGGGTGGTAGCTGCGTTCCTCGGTTGGCTTTGGGAATAGTACACGAAACAGCATCAAGTTAAAGATTGTGTCGTCACAAACCGGAATGGTTCTCGTATTTTAATATCATAATTTATAATTTTCTGGGCTAGTGTTTTATAATTTTGCTTTGGCGATCTTATTGGAATAATTAATTTTAATTTTTACCGCATTAGTCCTTTAGATTTTTGATCTCATGGTAATTATTAGAAAATTAGTACATGCACATACAGAGATGAAACGGCATGATTATTGTAAGCGTGCAAAGCATCATATACTACGGAACGCAGTAAATAAAGTTAACAATTATTCAATAGAAAATTTCTTAGACGCAACATTTTAAAACGGATTTTTACCAAGGGGTTGACTATCGGTAAGGAAATAGACCTTTGGGACCGTACTTGATGTGGTGGATCGAGAAAAATGGCGCTGGGAGGTATACCCCTTTAAAGGTCAGGATTAAATCTGCCTTCAAGCGACGAAGCTCGAGAGAATCAAGTCGGACTTCCCTAGACGTGAAGCTTAAGGAAGGTGTGAAAGGCCCGGCAGCGTTTTGGACAGACTGGACAGACTCCGCGTGGTCAATGTCACGAAGGAGCAAGGGGACCAGACTTGGCAAGCATACTCGAGCAGTGGACGTGCATACACCTTGAATGCCCAAACCTTAATCTGTATGTCCCCAGAGGTGAATACACGTGTATTCCCATTGGGGCCTACGCTCCGAGGTCCTGTCGGGGAGCCCAACTGAAATTTTTTCTTGATGACTGATTTCTACGACATGCCACAAGAGAGGGGACCTACGTTAACCATTTCCCGTGCCTAAATAGCCCACTCAGTACGCCCCTGGGCAAACCCAGAGATACAAACCGAGAAACCGCCGATCATGCAGGGGCCAGAGTAGATCCCATAGCCACTGAAGGAGACTTCTCCAGGGTGCCCATTCCAGTCATTGACCAGGCAATTATATGCAATTATAGGCTAAGACCTACCACCGATCAGCCACCATAAAAACGACTACAACAGTAATAATTGCAAATGAATTGTAACAGTAAAATTAGATATAATTAGATACAAATAACAACAGTAAAAACTCACTACTTCAGGACACCTTCGAAAATAAAACTGGTTGGATCAAGCTATTTAGCTAAACACTAAATACGTATAAATCGTATAGTTAATGCGGCATACCATGACTACTCATGAAAACGTAAAACAGAATTTACTTTTTATTGCAATCATTATTTTTCATCATAACGAAACAACGCAAATCCCAACTTTCAAGTCAGGAAATTTATTTTTTTCTTTGATTTTAACTGTTTATCTAAAACATCGGTATCCAACATCCTTAAAATTTTACGTGAATATTTGTAAGTGTGCGAAATGATATTTTGACCATATATCGAGGGTGCTAGTTTAACTGAGTCCTCCCCCCTTTTTGGGGGGTTGCCCTTTCGGAAGATAAAATTATGTAGAAAAAAACCATTAAAACAAAGACAGGAATCGTTGAAACAAAGGGTATTCGAGGATTGCATTATACATATTGCTTCCAAGATTCCAAGTTCAATATGTATGGTCATTACTAGTTTATTTAGGTAACTTTTGTTTTTAAGGATCTCCGATGCAGGGGTCGGAAAAACAGATTCCCCTTTTTAGACGATGGTGATTCCTTCCCACCCCCCACCATTTTTAAAGTCTGCTGGCGCCAACGTCGTGTATGAAGAAACACATTGTGCTCCGGCGTCAATTCAGTTGATTTATGATTCTTTTGGGTTTGGTTTGACCTTTGCCATTATTTCTTAACGAGCACTCTTTCGAGTTTAGCTTTTATCTTTCCTAAATAGAAGACCCGATTTTCATTTATTTATTTGTCTAATCTTTGTCCTCAGGCATGTTTACCCACAGAAACACAGCAGTGTAAACATCATCAGTACTCACCCAGGCTGGTAATTTACTTCATCTGTCGTCTTTGCCCCTGTTATTTTGCCCGTTAACTTTCGCCTGACTGCATTTGTTTGTCACTTTAAGATTTCTTTTCATGTTTCATGTTTGGCAGAGCCGAAAATTCAGCAGCCGGTGACGTCATACACTATTCATTTCGAGACAGCTGCGCCCGAGATTTATATATTTTTGCCCGATTTTTTTTTCTCGTTCCATTTTTCTTTTGTTTTGTTTTGCACAACGAATAAAGAAAAAAAAGCAGCAGTTTGTTTCTAGAAAAGACATTAAAAAAAAACTTTAAGATCTTAACAAATCGTTTAAGTTTTCTTCAAACTTCAGAAACTGTATATATGTTGTTTCAAGGCACTGCTGTGTTTCGGGAAATGGAATGCATTAAAGGGGTTTGTTCGCCAACGCAAAATACAGGGTTTCTCAAAATAGACCTTGTGCGCAAAAGTTTTTCAAGTTGCTCATTGGAACCCGTGTCTTCGTGTCTTGCACGCTGGTTCATGTTCAAGTGCACTTGGACACTGTAAGTCGTATGTGGACTCTCCTGGAGCCAGCAGCCTTGAGCGTGGACTCCCTTGTGTTGCTATACTTACAGTATATAACACTACACGTGTAGGTTATAGATATACTTTTGCAACAATGGGCTCTGATTAGTCGTTTTTGTCACACTTTTTCTTGGACGATATCCTCGGACGGAAAGAAAACATCATCGGGCTTCGCCCTCGGATTCTCTTTCAGTCCTTGGATACCATCCAAGAAAAAGTGTGACAAAAACGACTTATCAAATCCCACTAGTTGCAAAAGTATGGCTATAAGGTATTTATGACCATACTTTATTTTTCAGCTAGTCCGCTTGTTGGGAACTTGGGTTCAGGGTTTACCTTATGCAATTCACAACATGACTGATGGGTACAGAAAAGGGGGACGGGAGTTTTAGAGTGTTAGTTACTAAACTGGGAATGGGGGTTTGGTTTTATGCGGTTTTTAGTTGTTTTTTTTGGATTTTCGGGGTTTGTGGTTTTGGGTTTTGAGGGTTCAATGCTATAAACCTAAGGTGGAATAATGTTACTCAAAAAGTGTTCCAGCTTCATAATGGTGGATTTTCCCCATTGCTACATCATACTATCAAAACAAAAGTCATGTACAAGACGCAATGCCATGTGCCAGTGTGACCATCACCAAATATTTTTATCAACAATACTTTTCCTCATCTCGCGCCTTTCCATGTCGTATCCTAACCACTCCAAGCCCCAACTTATCAAAAGGAAGTCCCCTAAACATCCTCTTCCAGTACAGCGAGTTTCTGCGTTATACACCTTCTCTAAGAACCTGTAGCCTAATCCAAATGTTTATGGGACTCAACAGGGATTTCCGTTAAGTTATTAGTTAGACAGTATCATGAAAACCACAATTTCAAGCCTTCAAACGGCGCTACGTCTGACTACCAGCACAAACTGGAATTTTAATTGTTCATCGTCCCTCTACCGTTGCCGTATGTTTTAAGGGATTTTTAAGGATTTCAGACGCACCTGAAATTATCCACATCACGCCGAACACAGCTATTTGATGTGTACAGTTAACAGACATACTCCGCTCGTCAAGTCGGCTTTTTAATTTAAATCAACGATTTTAATACAACAGAATGTCTCTTCGACACTTGGTATCTACTCTTACAATCGGATGTCGCATTACCTGGCATCGACACACTAGTGTGTGTCTAGGACCAACATAATGGTGCCAGCGCCACTGAAGGATTTATCCTGAGAGTTGAGTGACGTGGTGGGGGCAAGGAGGGCCAATGGAGGTGATGCCCTTGCCAAATACTATCAAGGTGACCTTGCCAAACGAAATCAAGGTCATTCCATTTGCTAACTTCTTACATATGTATCATACACCATTATAATAAATTAAAAACTTCTACGGCGCAACAGACTCGATGCCAATCCAAAAACTAGGATGAAAATCAGACAAGAACAATCGCTAATAAGTACTACGTCGAACGAGAAAATGGCTGTTTGCGATCCATGAATGATGTCGATCCTTCGCCGTGCCTTTAAGTGTTGGAATGGATGCCATTTAGGTTCGGTAGTAGCTATTTTACGTGAGTCGTAATTCTTAAAATTCTGGCCAGATTTTCGTCGTTCTTTTTTGCATTAGTAATGACATCTTATCCCTACCAGTTACTAACTTACGTGTTAACTCATTAACTAACTTACTCATTCTTGAACGTTTTTGGAAAAGTGTTTCTTACTAAGGGTACCCACGCACACGGTGGCCAGTGGTCGTCGCGGCCAAAAAACACAGCGACGTGCCGCGCGGCCACGTTCGTTTTTCTTTGATAATTCTCAATCACGTGGTGAAAAAATGAACACGGAGCAAATATGGTCTCCTGTGGTCGCCTGCACGCCGTTCGTGGTCCCAGTGGTCGCCGCAACTGCCTGGCCGCGGCGGCTAAGTGCGCGTTGCTACATATACCATAAGCATTCTCATTGTCCGCAGCGACTTGGACGAGGCTTGGCTGCCGTGTGCGCGGGTGCTCTAAATCAATGACTCCCACTCCCATCATCGCGTCACTCACGTTTCGTTGCTCTTACAAATTCAGTGAGCCATTCAAGCTTGGTCATAGACCTATAACTATAATCCTGTACGTTCAATCGAAATGTTGCTCGTTGTACTTTTTTTCCCCGATTGTTCTCCTCTTCCCCGCGCTTTTCTGAAAGTCTGTGGGCGCATTTAACTTCGAGACACCTAGCTTTACATCCCTACGCTAACTTCAACTTCAACTTGTATACTTCCAAGTTCCGACCAACGACATCCATTAGAATTTGATCACTACAAAGGCTGTCTTGGGCCCGTTCGCTAACTCGTACCGACCGACCTTTACACATCTCGACTCGAACAACAGGTCCTTTCTCAGGAAAGTCCCACTAAGCCCAGCAAGTCTCCTTTATATATAATTTTTTTTCCTTTAGGTTTTCTGTCAGTGGCCATTTCTGACAAAGTCGTCACCTGCCATTCTTCCATTCAAGTTGTACTCCAAGTGCTTCTTCTTCGCCACTCTTTTCTCACGCGCACATTGACAAACCTTTTCGCCCATTCTTGTTCCCGTGTTTACAAACTCCCGTGCTTTAGTGACTTTCTCGCTCTATTCCCCCAACGTTGAATGATGGAAGTGCCTTCCTTCTGTTTGGTGTTTGCAATGGCGTGGAACTTTTGAAAAGCTCCGGAGCAAAATTGAAAAATAATAATAAAACGTTTGAAGGAAAAAAAAATGCGGCTAACTTTTCAAGGACTTCGTGCTTTCTTTCCTTCATCCAACTTCGTTGTAGCTTTCAAGTTTAACTGCGACTTAACAACAGCTATGATGAAAGAATCAATCAACAAGGCAAGTTTGTCGTATTCGTACAAGGCCAGTTTTTGATGCAGTCGACTGCATTGTTAATATTAGCCACGTTGTCACATGACCAGAAACCATACACACTGGTTGTGCCCTAGAACAGCTAACAACAACTAGACACATAACAGTCAATAAATGAGTACAGACAATTTATAAAAACCGACAGAAAAGTGGAACAGAAATCTCAGTAAATAACAAGAAGTAATAGCCTATACTTATTGCATGCTGTAGAAATAATTAGATTTAGTGATTAAAACAACTGTGGTTTGTACAATGCATACAATAATTATATCTAGTGATAAGATAGCTAATGTGTTTCACCAAGAGTGTGACTCTATCGTCTCATGTGGACTTTTCTGGACTTTTCTCGGACGTTTTTCAGGACTTCTCTGGGCTTTTCCTTGATTTTTTTCTGAACCTTTCTCTGGACTTAGGGGGTAGTCATTATTAATCGCCGGGGGTGGGGGAAGAAATTGGGAGGGGTCATGAAGTTTTTGTACCCTCTCGATGGTACAACATAATGGTCATAAATTTTTCAATTCCCGTCAAGAGGGGGGGGGTCAAAACACACTGGCCAACTGGAAGAAAAAGTAATTTTTGGACCTCAAAAATGGCACTTACAGCAGTCAGAATTTCTAAAAACGCCTCAGCTTCTGGAGGGCAACCCCACACCCCTCATGATGCAAGTGTTACAAGGTTTTGAAGAGATTAGTAACATTTCTGCAAGGCTAGTTTTTACAAATAACTTTGTAGAAAAGCCTTAGCACCTGGTTTCTTGGCTTCTTCGGTCTTGCAGGTGCTGACTATGTTACGGATGTGGGCATACAAGCAATCAGTGTGTTCGTCATACTTATTGTATGAATCTCGACAAGATATGGGTGTAAGGAACAATTTTAATCCAACATGTCTTTTCATTAAAAACGAGACACGTTTCCTTACAACTAATGGTAACTGTTGGTGTGGAGAGCTACTTACTTAGTTTGGCTACAGCACTAATCTTGGCTACAGGAATCATTTGCAGACAGTCTCAATGGGTACAGTAAAAGCGCATTTTTTTTCGGGGGGGGACACATTATTTTTTGTCCTTGAGTGGGGGGGGGGGGGGTTAAACTATTCAGGATTCAAAATTGACAATGGTGAGTGTTAGAAAATAAATTCGAAAATTAGTAATTTCTTTCGTAATGCTTCATTGATGAAAGACAAATTCTAACTCAGCAGTACTTTTAAAGGTTTCAAGCCATGTACCAAATTTCAATCCAGTCATTTTTTTTTGCTTTTGGGCTCCACCCATACAACAAAAGACCAGCCAACCAGTCAACCAACCAATATTTTGCAATTAGGTGTCCATTATAGGCTGCGCTACGCTCGCTCCTCTCCACCAATTAGTATACGGTTTTTTTTACACCTCCTCTTCCCCCATCGCAATAAAAAAGTTGAAAGATGATATAACAGAAGATGCCAAAAACTCTGGCAAGCAGCCTTTTCCCATTTCCTCAATTCGAAGTTCGTTACCATTTAGAAATGCCTGCAGGCAGTATTGAGTGTATCTAATGAGCAGAAAATTAAACGATGCTGGTTGTAGTGTCGCCCTAATTAGATTTAAAGAAAAATTTAAAAAAAATGAAAAGGATTACCGTATCTAAAAAATGAGTAAGCGAAAGAAACACATTCAACAATGGTGCAAAAAGCTAAATTTTTTTGGAAAGGTTTCTGATAATTAAGCCCCTTGTATCTCTGGTTGGGGATCAATTTCCTTGCAACCCTACATTCCCAGTCAGCCTAGCCTTGAAGAAATGGGTGAAAGCAGGAAGCTGTGTAAGGGAGGTTGAAGTAGAGAGTATGATTTAGGTCATGAAGGGGTGCAAGGATAGAGGCTTTATGGTGCGTCGACAGCTACGTCATTAGCGGCCAACCTCAGTCACAGTGCAGTGGCCGGCGATGCCACTGTACCTCACCTTACAGTGATGTTTACCAAACCCCAAATCGAGAGAGGGCCAACATGGCTACAAGCCTAACGATTCAAGCTGGTTGGGCTGGATCACTGTTTCATTTCAGTGCTTTGGTTGAAAAAATTGCGAATCTACGACCTTTGGTGTGCATCCGGCATACGTAACCATGGGAACGTTCAGCTTCCATAAGGCTAATGCAATGCTTCATACATAATTTTTTTAATGGGGAGTATGACTGTGAAGGACAAGGCAAACTGCAGTAACTAACAACTGCGTTTGTGAATTGTGGAAACCAAATAACTGAATTCACAACTTCACTCCAACAAAAATCATAAGTTTTGAATATCTAATGGCTTTAACTCAATGTCGGCAGACTCACAGCACGCATTGTAGAGAGCTGAAAATTTAACCACGCCATCTTGGGGAAAATAGCATTGCATGCGGCTAAAGGTTTGGTGCAGAAAAACCACGATTTAAGGGCGTGAAACATTCTGTACTGTGGTGTCGTCACTTGAGGCACCACAGTTATTAGCATTCCTTGTTTCCCAGATGTCAACCTAACCCAGTCTAACACACTAGTAGGAGTGCCATACTTGTTAATACTGAACAGTACTGATTATCATACATGTGACACCTGATTAATTGTGTCACATGACATTTATTATATAAGCCAGTGTAACTCAATAAACATATCCATTCCTGTGCTTGCATTAAGTTGTGTTGTAGTTGTTACTCTGCTGGGGGAACACACGTGATAGGCTACCTACCAGGACATTCCAGAATGGCAACGAGCCACCCCAGTGTAGTATTTTAAGATTTAATGTAAATTATTCCCCCTACCAACCATCTGCAGTGTTCCAATTTGGTCAGTTGGCAATTTCAGTATTTAGGCAAAATAGTTTAGCGTCCGGTATGGGAATTAATTTAAATCTTAAAACTAAAAACTGTTGTTTGAGCGAGTGGAACTTTGTGCGGTTCGAATTAATTGTAGTTAAACAATTCGTTCCTTATTTGCTAGAACAGTGAGAGAAATTGCTTTGCTAATGCATAATTTTTAAAAGGTTTGTTTCCCGATGCAACGCGTCGGCTGCTTTCATCTATCGTACTGTAATTAGGATAAGCAGAATAAATGCAAATAAATTGGGCCTTGGCGTAGCGATGTGCCTTTTCTCTACACTGGCTGGTTGTGAG
This sequence comes from Lithobius niger, assembly GCA_023313725.1. Classification (NCBI taxonomy): domain Eukaryota; kingdom Metazoa; phylum Arthropoda; class Chilopoda; order Lithobiomorpha; family Lithobiidae; genus Lithobius; species Lithobius niger. The sequence continues at coordinate 5,060 of JAHWFP010118035.1, read as the reverse complement.
GTAAATTATCACGTTAATTACCTTGTTAAGTTTAGTGAAACTTGTTTGGCTTGCAGGCTGCTTAAGCTGGTGTTGTTGTTGTTTTTTTTTTGCTTGAGAAGTAAATTAAATAACGGTGTTAAATCCTAATTATGAAACTTTTTGGGCAAGCAAATTGAAAAATTAGGTAGGCTATGAACTTGGAATTAGGTTTAGATATTAAGTAATTCAATTATAGTCTCGAGTGGCTTTAGTGATTTAATTTTGCTAAATTGTTAGTGATTTGTTACAGCTTATTACTGGTTGAGGGGGGATTCAGGCTTAATGGCGCGTCGACAGCTTGGTCATTAGCGCCAACCTCAGTCACAGTGCAGTGGTCCGGGTTGCCACTGCACCAAACATTACAGAGATGTTATGCAAACCCCCAATCCCCTCTAACCCCTGGTTGACATAAGTATGTCAGTTGCAGGTGAAATTGTGTACCACATGTAGTGGCCGTCATTACAGACGTTACTTTAGCAAATGATGTAGTTGACGTTGCAGTTACTAATCTTAGCCTAAGTGCTAACGTTACAGACTGAGACGATATGGCAGAACCGTATAGCCTGTTTGTTGAGTTTGATAGTGAATGTGATACGTGGGATAAATACTCAACACATATAGATTATTTCTTTAGAGCAAAGAAAGTTGCTGATGCTAATAAATTGGATATTTTAATGGCATCAATGGGAAGATTGATATTTGATAAAATTCTAAACATTATTTCCCCTAAGGTTCTAACCGATTTTTCGTATGATGAATCAGTTAAAGCTATTCTAAATAATTTGGAGCCGATTCCTTCTGTAGTGTTAAAAAGAATGAAATTCTTCAGAAGAGCTCAAAAGTCTGAGGAATCAATAAATCAATATGTTTCAGCTCTTTAGCTTCTAACTACACATTGTGACTTTAACAAAATTAAGAACATTAATTGTGAAATGATCTGCTCTGTCCCTGGAATCTGCAGAGGCAGACCAAGCAGAAATTCCTTCAACCATCAAATCGGTAAACTATGTCACTAAAAGAAACAAAACTACTAAGTTTCGATCTAAACCAGGTTCGGATATCACTTGTTTTTGCTGCGGACGCGATGGCCATGTAAAGTCTAGTTGTAAATATAAAGATTACATCTGTGGCCAGTGTCACACCAAAGGATACCTAAAGGTAGTCTGTAGAAAAAGCCCTAGTGCTCATGCACCCAAAGTAAACTCAAAATCATCCCAGAGTTTTACTCCCAAAAGTAAGGCTAAAAACAAGTACAGCTACCGCAAAAAGGTTAATCTGCTTACCAAAAACTAATTTAGTGATCCTGAAACTGAGGGTAGTGACATAAATAACCAGTTTGATGATTCAACTAATGATTTGGAGTCCGTAGAGGACTATCGCTTGCAAAATAACACCATCGGAGTGAGCAGCATAACTGAACAAGGTTCAGACCCAGTTCAAACTAATAGAGTAGTTATTAACCAAATGAAAATATCTAAATTGTACATTCCAGTCACTCTGAACGGAATTGAGTTTCTAATGAAACAAGATTCCGGTGCAGATGGAACAGTCATCTCCATGGACTGGTACAACAAATACTTTTGTAATGTGCCATTATAAAATAGCCCATACTCTATAAACTCGTACACTGAAGGGGAGGAGTTAGCCATGTTTCAAGTTAACTTGGAAGTAACTGTAAATGGCCAAACCGAGCATTTAGATGCTATGGTTTCCAAACATTATAAGTCAAACGTATTTGGCCAAGACTGGATTTCTTTCTTTCGAGTAGGAAACAATGCCTTTTTTTAATCTCCAAACTAAAGTTAAACAGGATAAAAAAGTTAAGTTAAACCCATCTGTGGTTAACACTGAGGAGATTGAAGAGGGGTTTCCAGAGCTTTTTAGCCCCGGCTTTGGAAAATTCAAAAATTACAAAGCCAAAATACAGTTAAAGGCTGATGAAAAACCAGTTTACCGCCGAGTTCGCCCTGTCCCCCTTGCATTAAAGAACGAGTTAACCAGGAAATCCTGCACCTTGTTGGCCTGGGTATTCTGGAGGCTGTGGAAACTTCCGAATGGGCGACTCCTCTGGTCATAGTTAATACACCGAACGGTGACATACGTGTCATAGGGGATTATAAAACCACCGTTAATCCTCAGCTAGAAGTAGACCATTACCCAGTTCCCACAGCCACAGAGTTATTTAGTCAGTTATCGGGCAGTGATACCTTTAGTTTGATAGATCTGAAGGATGCGTTCCTGCAAATTGAGTTGGAAAAGGAGTCTCAAACTGCTTTAACGATTAACACGCCACTAGGACTTTTCAGATGGCTTAGAGTGCCTTTAGGCCTTGCCTCAAGTCCAGGAATATTCCAGCGCGTTATGATGCAAGTCACTAACAAAATTCCTAAGTGCATGCCGTTTTATGACGAAATTTTGGTCAGTGGCAAGGGACAATCCCATGACGAATCGTTAAACCAACTTTTGACTGCACTCCAAGATGCGGGGGCTAAACTTCGTATTGACAAATGCAAGTTATCACAGCCTGAACTCAAATATCCTGGTCACGTGATCAACGCTGAAGGTTTACACACCCTGCCAGAGGGTACTGAAGCCGTTACAAACGCCCGTAACCCCACTAACATACAGGAGTTGCAAAGTTTCTTAGGTTTCGTAAACCACTATTCAAAGTATCTCCCTAACTTGGCACATATTCTTGCCCCAGTGACCAGGCTGTTAAATCCCAAAGTTAAAAGAATCTGGGGGAAGAATTGTTACAAGGCAGTAAACACGATAAAAGAACTTTTTGTTAAGTCTAAGATACTAGTGAATTATGATCCCAAAAAGAAGCTCAATCTTGTGTGCGACGCAAGTCCTTATGGGGTAGGCTGTAGCCTTATGCATATAATGTCTAATGGTGAGAGCAGACCAATAGCTTTTGCCTCCAGAAAATTAAGAAAGGCAGAACATTTTGATCGTGAAGCCATTATAGCCATTTTGATCGTGAAGCTTTAAGTGTAGCTTGGGGATGAAGAGATTTCACGAATACGTTTATGGACAAAAGTTCATCCTTCAATCTGATCAGAAGGCTCTTCTTTGGATTTTTGGTCCAAAAAAAGTATTCCCCAAATGGCAGCAGCGAGGGTTCAGCGTTGGGCAGCCCTTCTGAAAGGGTATTCCTATGATTCAGCACAACCACTATTATGGAAAGGAAAGTATAACGGCTGATGCGTTGTCACATCTCCCCCTTCCCAATGTTGAGGAATTTGAACAGGCTGAGGAGCAGTACAACGTATTAGCATTAGAAACCATTCTAACTTACCAGTTTTAAATGAAACGTGAGTTGCTGAAAGTCGTAGGGATCCTATTCTGTGCAAAGTATTTATATACGTTCACCATGGCTGGCCCAGTCATTGTGATGACCAGAATTTACTTCATACTTTACTAGAAGTACTGAAATTACAGTAGAGTCTCATACATTATTTTGGGGATTCCTAGTCATAATTCCCGCAGCCTTGCAGAAACAAATGTCAAAAGACTTACATAGTTCCCATCTAGGAATTGTTAAGTTGAAAGGTCTCGCACGAGCGAAGATCTGGTGGTCTTCTATGGATGCCGCTATTGAGCGTAAGTTAAAATCTAGTGCAAACTGCCAAAAGTTCAAGGAAAACCAAACACCAGGTCCTAAACACACCTGGGAGTATCCGCTCAAGCCAAATGCCCATTTTCACGCTGATTTTTGTGGCCCCGTGGATAATTACATGTTTTTGATCATGGTTTACGCCCATAGCAAAATTTCATTTGTCCACAAAATGAAAAGCATCACGTCCGAAAAAGTAATAGGTATCATGAATACCCACATTGCTGAATACGGATTAATTGACGTACTTGTTACAGACAACTGCCCTCAATGGTGCTCGAGTTTGTTTCAAGATTGGCTAAAACCTAACAGGGTCTAGTTATTCGCCATGGATAAACGGCCTAGCAGAGGTTTTTGTCAAGAACTTTAAGAAAATCTATAAGGCTGCGAGAAGGGATGGTCTCGGAATACAAGACAGTATTAATGTATTTATAGAATCCAGTAGAATCACGCTAAGTACTACCACTCAAGCAACAGCAGCAAAACTTTATTTTAACCGTGAGTTTAAATCACGACTAGATTTATTGCTCCCGGGTCCAATAGCGAAAGTGAAAGACCGTCAACAAAAACAAATTGCGAATTCGCAAATAAACGGTTGGTTAAGTTTACATTAAACACTCCCGTGTGGTACCGTAACTTCAGCCGCACGTCTGACAAGTTATGGATACCCGGAATAATAAATGCTGTACTAGCACATCAAATCTATAATGTCCTAACGTAGTAGTGCATAAGGCAAGATACTTACGATTGCGAGAGGTTGAAAGCACTAACATCCAAGATACGATAATTCCTGTCTAGCTGTTGTCTAAGCTAAGTCACGATAACTTGCCAAACGCAGCACAAAAAGCAGCGAATTCAGCGATGAATAATAATTCCGCTAATTTGTCTGATCCGCCCGAAAATAAGCGTTCTTCCACTTCCAAGCCAAGTCGCGTTGTTGTCACGCCCAATTACAGAACGAGGAAATCTATTGGTTCCCATCCTTCCAGTTTGTTTACGCCTCCGGCAAAGTCAAAGTCAATGTCACCTGAGTGCAGGCGTACCGAGCCTGGCAGTAGCCAATCAAAATCAGACAGACGCCATAAGCATGATAGTCCATCACTTCAGCCAATCGTCGAGAAGCCAGTAGGTGGTGTTTCCGTTGAAAGTGTCGTTGAAAAAGGTTTGTTTCCTTCCGTCAGCGTGTCCCCCTGTGGACAAAATGCAGAAACTAGTAGCGTTGTATAGTCCAACACTATTCAGCACACTCCAAAACTGGTAAACAAAAATAAAACCAAACAGAAAGTAATTTCGCCAATTCAAGAAGTTGTTTCCGAACCCAAAACTAAAGGACGTTCTCCTGACTTGGGACGTCATAAACGAATAAAAAAAGCTGAAAGGCTATTAACGTTATTATTACGTATGGTTAACATATCGCTGT
>JAHWFP010118033.1:0-13938 GCA_023313725.1 Lithobius niger | reverse complement strand
TAACCTTTCGGCATGTAACTGATGTAACTGATCTAACCTTTCGGCATTGTAGTTCTTAGGCACGTTGTAGAGGCCTTAACTAATCCAGTACAGTGTTGCCACGTCCCTCGGAAACTTGTAAAGTTTCAGGCAAGTGCTAGTTTCTTTGGTCACTGATGTACTGTTCGTTGTCTCTGTTGCAGTTTGTTGCAAAGTTCTTCGCCTGATAGAGTCTTTGGAACATAAGGTAACTAAACTAAGGCAATAACGCTGCAGAGTCATTGGCGTCTGTTAAACAGTTTGGGGCCAGTATTGTGTTCCCATCCGATACTACATACTTCTTGTCACAGTTACATTTTCTGAACATAGTTCATCATGTGAATCAACACTTGTAGGAATTACAGCCATTTCGTTGGAAGTTTCTAAGCTTGGTTCCTGATTTTCTACCCCATCGTCAGGTGTGGGTGGTTTCTTCTTCCGTCGACAACAAAAGCGAAAAAAACACTCTGAAATAAAAATCCCTACACCAGTACCAACTGCTATGTTAGCAAGAGATGGCCACGATGATACAACCTGCACAAACATTTGGACTTTGTGAAATTCGTCCACGAGGTTTCTAAATGGAGGGCTAATAATGGAAAAAGCATCAGTCCCAAACGAAAATTCACCTGCTAGAAGGCAGTAATTAACATAACAACCATCTTCTACAATGGCTGTGTGTTGTGTGTAACCATGTGGGCAGTTATGGGGATGTTGATCGTTCATGTTTTTTGTCAAAGGGGATCCATGTAAGCATGTAAAGAACCCCCCGAACGGAATCGAGTGCTTCGACCCGAGTTCGAAGTTCGTGCTTACACAAACTTTTAAATTCGGACCAGCCGATACGGGTTGGAAAAACGGAGGACAGCTAGACGATTTGGTGATGGGGTTTGGTGCGTTGGCGGTGTAGAGACCACCAAATAATAGGCCATGGTCAGCTGATATTAATTGAGTCGGGGCACACCAGAAGCTCTCGTATTTTATGCCACTGTCTACACCAATATATGTTGTCTCCCACTGGCACTCTCTGACCAACCACCAACCAGTACATACTTCGACAGACCTAGAAGAGGAGTCTTCTGTTTTTTCAAAAGTCTTAGCATGTGTAGTGAGAGGCACTGTCATGAATCCAGGCGGGCAGGAAAAATTTCCCGTTGTTGGGTGAACTTGTTGAATTTTGGAACAAATGTGATCTGCTTCACTTGTTTCAGCTGTACAGTTTGTAAATAAGCCGCCAAATGGGTAACTTTTTAGTGGCATTTGGCAATCATGACCATCGGCATTCACGTTTGGATCAAAATAAGGGGAATCCACATTCACACAGCCCTTTCTTGTGTTATAGAAATAGTATGTAGCAATTGCCTCTTCCATTAGCACTTGAAGATCCCGCAAGGTACTTCTTGATATATTGGGGAAATGTTTATTGTTAATAATAAAACACAAGGGATCACCTCTTCGGTCAATAACTGCTAAGTTACCTGGAATTGTCTTCACCCAGTCGTTTAAGTTCATGTTTTCCTGCACCACTGACCCACCAATGGCTCTTAGGCTAGAAGAAATTAAGTTATTGCTGTAAGCTTCAGTTATTTCGTTGCCCACTTTCTGTTCGTAGCTGAATCCGAGGCCAATGTTTTCGATGAATTTCACTGTAGCGGCATCTCTAACTTGTTCTTCCTTTGACCATTTCTCCCTCACGAAGGTGGCTTTGATCACGTCTTCTTTCACCAAGATAGCTCCAGCATCAACCTGAGTTTGATAGTGAGTGCCGTAGTCTCTTACAATGGTTTCCATTCGGTTTCTTACGTCGAAGATACTTGCACCAGTCTCCAGATCTTCGGCTGCTTGGTAAATGCGCCATTTTAAAGCTGGTTCCAGCTCGGCTGTGGCTTCAACTAAAACTGAGTAAGATGTACTACGCACGTGAACTCGAACCACTGCTTTATCGGCTATCAGATGACTCTTGAGGTTTTCGTATTCGGGGGAAAACGAACCAGCAATTTCACGTGCACCCCGCAGAAACGGAAAAGCCATTCCTATTTTGAAACCCGCTAGCGTTAAGCTAGTGTAGTTGATGAAATGGCTGATCAAATCGGTGGTTAGTTGCATGTCAGTATCTTTCCAGTTGATTAATGACACTGAGTCTGGTACTGAATACTGTCCTTCCTTACTCGTCTTACAACTGATGTAAGTCATTCGAATCACTTGGCTCATCGCCTTGTTTTGTAAGCTGTCCCACCCTCGACCTGGCAATATGTCTAACATCTTCCTGGGATAGAGGCAAGATATATTTTGTTGTAAACATCTAACACTCACGCTCACTGCACCAAACACACTCACGTACACAAACATCAACCACCAATTCATTTCAAAGTTGTTCTAAACCTTTTTTGGTTACTATACAATGGTACCGGATTTTTTTAAACCAATTCTGGCTACTAGTGAGCAACGGAAAGTGGCTGCTTTTCTGAATTGATGTTCTGTTTTCACTTTCGTTGTATTTTTATTTGCGGTGTACGTGTTAGGGTTGCCTTTGACGACAGCTACTGGCCTTCCAGCTAACCAATCAATGTATCGAGTGGCCTCGTTTACACCAGTTATTGCTCGGAGAATGAAGGCATGGAAAACCCCGAGAATCCTCGGAACTGCTTGCAGTGCCAACTAGGAATAGTATTTTGAACCACGTAGAAAATCAATATGAATGACAATGTTCTAAAACTAGATGGTTGGCTCTTGGGTGGGAAGATGTAATGGCGAGCTCGCACTACCAGATCGCTCACTATTATAAGGTTGATTACGCAGCTTCTCAACGGGCGCTGGCAAGGTCTTAGCTGGCCTTCATAGAGATCAGTGGAAGGATAACTGAACTAGAAGGATGAAGGCGCGATAGCTGTATCGAGCACACTTAGTGAAGGTTTGCCAAATACATTTGTGAGCAGGGATGCCGGTAAAGCAAAAAGTTGGACGGGTGCAAATCAAATTTCCTGACTTACTTGCCAAAACTTACATTTCGGTAGGATGTAGTTTTTACTTTTAGACCAACATAATAAATACTACTTATTACGGCAAAGTAAATTTAATTTATGGGAATGATAAGCTACATCATTAAAAAACGTATGATGTGCGTGTGTGTGCCTCTACTCCTCTTGAACCAAGGCACCTACAAAGATGGTAGTTGGACCTAATGAAAGATAATTCAATTGCGCTTCCGTTAAATCTATTTTTGTCGCTGCAACTTGAATTTACGACCCTCAAATACGCAAAAAAAACCTGCAAACACAACGAGTAAGTTTTTTTGACCCTCATTACGTTTCTTCATGACGGCATAGTTTGTTCATGCAAAGTTTATTATGCCTTAACCAACTTTGATCTTCCAAAGTAAACTATGCCTGATAAACCTACGACTTCATGTTTTGCATCATTACGAAGTAACAGAAACAATCATATGGATGCCAAAATCAGTAGGAAATCAAAATTCACTTTGTTTTCGGGCCTGCCATTGTTGACACGTGTTTTGAAGTTTAAGATTACAGTTCAAAGTACGGATGTAGACACAAACTTTCTTGCCAAAAAAAAAAAACTTATAAACGACGACATATTTTGCACCTTCCTACCTATAAAGCTTAAAACTGGTTTGGCTTCAAGTGACTAATGCACGGAAAAGGCAGACCAGCATGGTTTAAAAGGTTGTCAAAAATTCCGTTTTTGAAACACGGAAGTGTGTGGATTGAGCGAGCACTTTCCACATAAACCAAACCTTTTCACCGAGTTTTGGCTTCTGTCGCAATCTTTCATTTACTCTCACCTTCGTAGGGCTTACTTCTGGAGGAGTAGCCGAACAAATGTGCAAACAAACAAACAAACAAATTGAATGTTTTGACTGATGTAGATGAAATGCAGGCAGGCGTGCTGAGGAATATGATGGACGAACTGTGAGCAAGAATTGCAATTAGTTTGCGTCGAAATAATCAGTACATCGATTTTGTGATGCTCTTGGAATCAAAAGAATTAGGCTACATGAAGTATGGATCGACGCCAATGGAGTGAGCGAAGCTTTCGATATGGCTGGTATAATAATGATGTTTTACTATATCCAGTCAGCAAACTGAACACTAAAATAGTTTACACATCCATTATAAACGAGACCGCTAGTAAAGGTAGGCCTAATAAATAAAAGTATTTTTTTTTTAAATTTACAAAAACGGCAATCAAGGCACACGCTATGTGTGTCGCCCGTCAAGATAAAACGATAACAACCAGGCGACCACTAGACAGTTGTGTCTTTACAGCAAAGGTAGTTTGGCTGTTTTCAGCCATCTGAGGATAAATAACAATGCCACAGAAAAGGCTGAAACTTGTTGGATCGGGAGACTTTGGTCGCCTAACAACATAAAAGTTACCGTTTTCGTTTTTTTGTTGAAAAAACGACGTGAATAACGTTGACTAGCGGAGTCGCTCGCTTCGCTCGCTCATTCCGCGTCGTCTCGCTACGCTCGAGGAGCTTTCATCCTGCAAATCTTCTGCTGCTGACAGACATTCCATGTCTAAAACGATTAAGCAAATGGTCAGAGTGCAGTACGCGTTTTTCGGAAGGCTTCACTGCATAAACAAATGGTAACCATAAATCATTCCAACATTTGTATCTTTCGAAGCAAAAAGATCAGGCAATTTATCAGAAAAGCGCCGTTTCTGATGACAAACGCTGATTTTCGTTCGCTTCGCTCACTCAATCAGCGCAAATATTTCCTCAGAAGCGTGACTGAATCATTGTAACCACCAAGAACCACACATCACTTGTAATTTGTGTTAGTATACACTTTAATGGGTTTTCTTGTTTTACTTATTGTAAGAATATTGTTCTTTACGCCCTGCTCAGTGCAGATTTTTCCATGGGCGTCTTATCACTTCACTTTCTGATGATCCCTCACTTGGAGACACATCTGCAGAAAGTCAGATGTTATCTCCTACGAAGGTGAGAGATCATCTCTCTTCGCTCGTGGAGGTTTTCATGAACAAACTATGACGTCATGAACATACATGAAGAGGGTTAAAAAAAACTTTGACGTTATTTTTTCAGGGTTTTTCGCATATTTGAGGGTGATAATATCAAGTTACAACGATGAAAATAGGCCTATACTGTGCGCAATTTAATTATCTTTCGTTTGGTCCTACTCCCATCTTTGTAGGTGATTTGATTCCGGAGTAGAAGAGGTACACGCACATCATACGTCCTTAATGATGTAGATATTTGCCTAATTACTTACTACGTACTACTTACTACTAACGCTTGTTTTTGTATCACGAAAATAAATTCTTCCATGCGGTGAATAAAGCTGGTTCTTAGCTCATTTTACACGTATTGCTCTGTAGATGTGCCCTTTTCATATGGACCTTTATGATTGGTCAAGTGGTTCAGGGGTTAGGGAGCTCCACACGATAGAATTGATTTTTTTTACATTGTTTTAAACATTGTTATTATGCAACAATGCCAAACTGAACATTAAATAAATCCGTGCGTTTGCAGTACTAATAAGAAATGCTAATCATATGAAAAAAGGTGACTGCCGTCCTCAAAATCTAACGAAAGTCAACCAAAAAAAGAAAGAAAAATGGACCAGAAAACTAGAGTGGTGTTTCCATCTCATAATTACTAAGAAAAAAGCGTAGTAAGCAATTTTCATGTATTTCATTTAACCCTCGAACTATTACTCGGTGGGATTAGCTTGGCGAAAGAGCTTTGCGTTTGATATCACGACTTCACACGGCCGAAAATATTGGCGGTAATCCTTAAGAAGTTTTGTTTTGGGGTAGATTATTCTTACAGCAGCCAGACTCATCATACACTATATGAATGGTGGAGTAATAGGGGCGTCGGACGAACGTCTAACTGGAAAATCGTCTAATGGGATAATCGTCTAAAATCTGCCTAAATAAAAAATCTGGAAAAGCATCTAAACGGAATATCGCATAATGGATAATTGTATAATGGATAAACGTCTAACTGGATTAATGTCTAACTGCGGTTTCTGATGTTATATGTATAGCCGCAGCGAGCGCGGCAGCGCGAGCGAGGCAGGGATATTAGACGATTTTCCATTATACGAATTTCCAGTTAGACGCCTTTCCATTATACGAATGTCCTGTTAGATGATATTCCGTTATACTGTTTTCCGTTATAAGTTCCTCCAATTATGCGATTTTCCAATTAGACGATTATCCCTCGCCCCGGAGTAATATATACTTTTTTTTTATAGTACCTCGTGTGCTGGGTGTGAGTAAGACCCCTTTGCTTTGGGCATTACTACCATCCACATAAAATTTCATGTCTCTGGTGTCATGTTTTGAGGTGCCCAAGGGCTTCAGTTTAACATTTTACGTAATAGGCAAAAAGGTCGAAAAAGGCAAAAACTATTATTTGTCTTGTTTCACAGGTTAAAGGGACACCCGGCCTGCTGTATAATTCCGCCTGCCTTTTAACAGTTCGCGCTGATCACCTTCTGCGTATATACGAACATCGAAGTCATATGAGATAGCTGCGTTATTCGCAGCGAAGAACATAGCCACTGTCAATTTGGCATTGTGCCCAATAGACGCACCTGCATGAAAGCATTAATTATGTCGTCACAAACCGGAATGATTCTCGTATTTTAACATCACAGTTTATAATTTTCTAGCCTAGTGTCTTATAATTTTGCTTCGGCGATCTATTGGAATAATTAATTTTAATTTACGCTTTTAGATTTTTGATCTCATGGTAATTATTAACAAATTAGTACATGCACACAGAGATGAAACGTCATGGTTATTCTAAGCACGCAAATCATCATATAATTACGGATCGTTCGTAAATAAAGTTCCATTATATTCAACAGAAAATTTCCTAGACGCCACATTTAAAAAAGGATTTTTAGCTAGGGAAAGACTAACGGTAAGTAAATAGACCTTTGGGGCCGTAATTGATGTGGAGGATCGAGAAAAATGGCGCTGGGAGGAATATCCTTTTAATTTTAACATTATCTTAATCGACACTCTCAGAAACAACGTTAACATGCCGTAGTCACTCGTAATTTTATTTTTGTTCAAAACAGTCCAAAATTTAACATCGAAAAGTCGTCAATATGGCCAATATCGATATGGCCAACAACAACTAGTCACACTGTTGTGCAGAAAAAAAATCTTTGCAATTATGGTTAACTTTCAAGGGCTTTGAGTTCAAATTAGAAAATATTAAGATTAAATTAGAAACCAGTCAGATTACCATCTTTTATTTTTTTTTTCACCATTCCGAACAATGTTAACATTGAAGAGTGGTGGGGTACCTAAAAACGTGACCCTGGAATGCTGAATATATTTTTTTTCAGCCTGTATCGGGGGAATTGCGCATGCGCACAACTGCGGTTGGGTTACGGAGCTGGCGCGCCGTTCAACTTTAATCCTCTAGAGAAGGATACATACTTCGGACCTATAGGCCACTAACATGTTTGTGCCCTATAGGTTACCAATGAGAAAGATTGAATAGCTACTTAGGTAGGCTGAAGCCTGTAGCCAGAACCCGCCCCTGTAGCGCAGTGATTAGAGCGCCCGGCTAGTAAAGGGGCGGTCCAGGGTTCGAGTCCAAGTCGGGGCAGTTATCTTTTCTTTCTTTTTCAGACTAGTGCATGTGTATCTTCACAAGGCCAGTCTTTAATGGAGACTGATTGCTTCATTTACCCTTTACCTTGTGATTTCTTCTTTATTTGAAATTATTATTTCGTCAACTAGTCATTACGCCCGTAGGTAATACGCACATTACAGAAACTAATTATAAAAAATGCTTACGAATAATGGAGAAGGACGAATAGAATCTTTAGTATTTTCATGTGGTAAAGGTGTGTTATGTCCGATGTTACACTGGTGTTACAAACGGAGACGGGAGAGGGTCTACATTGCTAAAAATAAATAAAATTGTTACGTAATTTGTGAACTCGTGACTTTGTTACACTATGCGACTCATTTTTCGTGAAGGAATGCCTTTTGGACAGTTCTTTTTTTCAAAGTAGATATTTGCTGCAAAATGGCAAAGCTACTTCCGTCAATAAATTCCATATAGCCACACGCAGCGTTAGATGATTTTAACCCCGTCCCCACTTGCACACATTCAGTGCGTTATTTCAGTTCGTTTATTAGGCTGCCTAGTGGCAACTGGCACGAATTAAACATTAGCTTATTCACTCAATCCAAGTCGCTTTACCTTACGTCGACTTGAACTCACGTCGCTTTAGGAGAGTGGTGGTCACACGGACATTCAAAGTGAGCCAAAACGACATCGGGTACACGCTGGTTTCTGCTAAGTCGATGTAGATTCGTGTTTATCTAATTCCCATCAACCAAACCCCTCTCTATTCCCATGTCCCCATGCAACTAGCAGGGTTTTCGACTTCGTTTTAATGAAGTGACAGGTTTCGCTCTAGCTTCGTGACGTTTACGCGCACTCGTTTCAGCCATTCAATGGAAAGCAGTCCTTAGAGCGACGTAGAAAATGGCTTTTCACACCGGTTAAACGGTTGAGTAGTGTGTACCCTCGGTCAATGTTGACAACCCAATATTTTCTTCATCATTACCACTCACTTGTCATCCTCAACAGTTCACAGTGTTGGCCCCATGTGATTTTTGTTGGTTCCTAAACAAAACATGCATTAAGCTAGCTAATGAAAAGTATAAAAAATATTTTAAAAATAGGAAAAAAAAATAGCAGTGTTAAGGATTTCCGCCAAGTTTTCGCCGTTTGAAAACTTAATATAAGACATCCACTAAATCAAGCCGATTAATAAAAGTACTTCAGACGGCAAATAAAAAATAGCTTTATTATTCGTCTTTTTGTTTGTTTGTTAATTTAGCCTTTGAATTATTTCAGTCGGATTACCTTGGCGTTTGATCTTACGACTAAAAATAAACGACAACTTGGCGGGAATCCTTAGTAAGTTTTCTTTTGGCCGCAAACAACTTCACTTACAACAAAGACAAAACACAAGTGAAATCGTTCAATCTTTGGAAATAACGAAAAATACGAAAATTCTTTACGTGGTCCCGGATTGGAGCCTGACCTCAGCAACCCCTGGAATTTCAGGAAAAGAAAAGCTCTGCGACGCCTCGTGTTCGTGTCGATTGTGGTACGTAAGTGAAAGATACTGGGAATTTCCGACTTTAGGAGCTGTCTTCGGCAGTGGCGTAACCAGTTTGGTCTGGGCCCCTATGCAAAACTTCTGGGTTTCCCTCCCCCCCCCTCCCCCCACTTTCCATAACGTTTCGTCAGACACAACATACACTAAGACTTGGACTGCATGAATACGGCTAAACCGACTTTTACGAATCTGTTGCACAGAAATTTTAGCGAATTTATCGACGAACTTTTTTTTGAGTTTCAATTATGGGTTCACAAAATCCACCGAGAAACAAATGCAGGTATGCAGCTTCCTTACATTATAATTGTCAAAACTGGAACCAATAAAACTGTACAAAATAGTGCATTAACACGAAAAATGCAGTAAAGTAGTACACATTTATTAGGGAACGACACCTGACAGCTGCCATGCTTTTAGTTTTCCTATTATGTCGCTAATTTTTTTAAGGAATTTGTTAAAACTCATAATCATCAAAATCAGTTGTTGGTTGACAGTAGTGGCGCTAGCCAACTACAGATAGGGGGGGGGGGGGGCAATGATTCCCCAACGCGCGGGGAAGAGAAACTGAACATTTTAAAAATTGAAATATGATTTACTTTAGCAGGGGCCCGGCGAAACCAGCATCGGGGTCTGGGGGAGTGTTGTAAGCTCCCCCAGTGGGATCTGGGGCAGAGCCCCGGAAGCTGACGCATTTTACGTAATTTGAGGGCCTATTTTCGGCTTCCCGAGACACGTTTGCACCACATTCTTAAGCAAATTTTGGACGTTTTTCGTAAAAATTCTTTTGCATGAGGTCGTAAAAAGAACATTTTGCCGGCCCCCAGGCAGACCGGCTAAAAATGGTTTCTTTTGCTGTTAAAAGTGCTATACCTGTCAATTTTTTGCATTATTGCCTCAATGATGCTGCTGGATACTTGAGACTTGAATTGCCACCCCAGTGATCCATGCGCAATCTCATGCGTGGCTCTCCCTATATAAGAGCCGCGGCTACACGGGCTCACCATCTCTGTCTCTCAGTGTAGTCAAAAGGTGCTCTGAGAGGGGAGGCAAAGAGGGGCCTAAGGTATAGCACTTTTAACAGCAAAAGAAACCATTTTTACCCGGCCTGGCTGGGGGCCGGCAAAATGTTCTTTCTTTATGTTGTAAAGTGCTATACTCGTCAATTTTTTGCATTGACAGGCCGACCTCATCAAATTAGGCTGCGGGGCACCTTTGTGCGAGTTCCCTGAGGTTCTGAGGTGGTTTGCCACCTGGAGGAGTTCTCTGGGGTTGTGGTGGGGCATCCCTCAGAGATTGAAACCCTTCGTCTTTGTTTTCCCTGTATCACGTGACAATTGTTAAAAATAAAGGGAATAATGGAAGAAGGAGGTGACATTACCTTGAATTCTGCAAGAGTCCAGTTGAAGTGGGGGTTTGGACGTCAGGGTCTCCGCAAGAACGGAAGTGAGGGATCTTGTGTTTTGGCTTCATCATCATCTCTTCTTTCATACTTTTTTTTTTAAACAGAAATTTTTTTTGAGGAATCCATGTATATAGTTCGTTGGGACTATCAGGGTGTGATCGTAGACCCATGCAGTATTGTTACTGACGACTTGATCCATGATTGTTGGGACAATGGTGTGAAGGTGGCAGGTGGAGGATGTCCCTTGCCCATAGTGGGGGGTTACATTCGGTGGAGTTGGAGAAGCCGGGAGGAGAGATGATAGATATTCCGTATGGAGGCCTTTAATGGCAGATTTCTGATTGTTAGCTTGTCTTTTGTGTGTGGCCGATTGTAGTTGCCGGGACGCTATTTCCCTCCATAGTTTGTGGATGATGGTGACGCAAATTGGGCATGGCTTTTCATATAACTCACACAGTCTGTGGTACTGGCATACCGTTTTATGCGGGTCTAGGCGTTTAGGGTTCAAAGTCCAGCACAATGGCACTTTCCAGGGTCACTCACCACTGGAACACGTCCAAAAGAGACATCCACTTCGTCTTCGAGCAATAGTGGCACTATAGTCTTCACCATGATGATTCCAAGAGTGACACGGTGATGTGGGGCGCTAAATAGTAACGGCGTGAGCCAGCCGAAAAAAAACCGTGAAGAAAGGCGGGAAGAGGCCGGAAGTGAAAGGCGGAAAGTGAATCTGAATGGAGCGCCAACGCGCGCTGCGGCCAGTCGGGGAAGGTTTACGGTGCGAAGGAAGGTCGGGCAACCGTCACGTGAGGCGCGGGACCGCAAGTTAGGATGTGTCTGGCTCCCGTGGAAGAGAGATCAAGGTGTCAAGGTGGTTGAAATCGCCCCCTTTTTTATTTCTTTTTGTTTGTTTTATATTATTATTATTTTTTTATCGTGTTCGGACGCATCTGGTAGTGGCAGTGAGGTGCTTCGTGTAGATCCTGAAAGAGGGAACCAAGTGAGGAATAACGAATGGAGATTAGGGGCGACTGAAAGGCGGGGACCCCATGGCAGGACGACTAGTCCTGATGTAAGACAGTGTCTGACAAGCTTGGTAAGGATGGGTAGGTCAACGAAAGGAGAGATGTGAAGGGAGTTTAGCGGGTTGGAGCCCCGTTGATATTGGTTAAACGAATGGAACGTAACCGAGCCCCGGAAGGTATGCTTTGGCGAGGAGCCAAAGGTAGGCCCACGGAATGTACGGTGGTTGACGTAAGCAAAGATCCTCTGCGTGAACAAAAGCCGGTTGGTTGGTAAGAGGCCAGCCAAAGCGTTTTGCGTAGGGAGGACGTGGTGTACTAGAAGAGACAGATCTACGACGTGGGATCATGGTTAAAGGATGTAGGTAGGGGGGGGGGCGAAGGGGCGGGATGCTTGTGACCTTCGTTGCATGAAGTCAAGGTGACCCAGTCTCGGGTGCGGTGGATAGAAGACGTGCACGATGGCGGAGACATCGGGTTATCTTTCAGTTTCCGAACGGCGCCGTAGACGATGTTATGTACTTCACTGCGAGTGACGCCGATTCCCTTTTGGGGAGAATTGCATGAAAGGTCCAAAGGTCAGTAGCGTGCAGGCGACTGAAGGGCAGCTGACGCCGACGGAGATTTCTCTTGGATTTATGGTGGTTCTCCTTCGTAAATTGTAGATCCAGGCGAAGGGAAGAGAGGTCCAAGGGAACCGAAGGCGAAGTCTGTTGTCTAGCTTGGAGAGGAGACTCCGAAGGAGCCGTTTCAGCAGCGAAGGGAGCTGCGGTGAAAGAAGCAGAAGGCGCTGGTCAGCCGACAAGGTCGAGAACAGAGACCCATCGGCGCCGAGGCGGAGGCCTAATCGGACGGGAAGGAACTCCGGTGGTTTTGATGTAGTGAGGTGCAGGAATCCTAACAGGAAACGAATGAGAGGCCCAGGACGGGAAAGACTATTGAAGGTAATGATGGGTCCAAGTGACCGAAGGGCGTAAGCCGAAACGAAAGGTGGAGTGGTCCCGGAAGAGCTACAGCGTTTTCTAACAAAACGAAGGACGGGGTCCCTTCCAGGAGTGACCGAAGGGCGTCGGACGTAGGGGGCCAATGAAGAAAATGAAGAGCCGGGGACGACTGAAAGGCCTGGGTCAATAGGTAACTGGAGTGAAAGAAGAGCAGCCGTGCAGGTAACAAACGAAGAGCTCAGGAGCAGAGAAGGAAGGATAATCCCACCAAGGGACGGCCGAAAGGGGGAAGGGGCCCATATTAACGGCAGTGGCACGGATGTCAAGTCAAGGTGCAACCGAAGGGCCCAATACGTGAAGGCCAGACGAAGAGAAACGTTACTGAAAAGCATCAACCGAGGCGGGAGACGAGATGGTCCCGGGAAACTACGGCAGGGGGCCCGACGTGTATGATCAGAGAACAACCGAAGTAAGTAACTTCTTTAGAACGACCGAAAGGCATAAGCCAGAATGGAAGGTGGGGCGGTCCCGGGAAAACATGGACGGGAGCCCACGATGACTTTGGCAGCAAGGGAAGGAGACCTTCGTAGGGGGCAACCGAAGGAGTTGGGGCGTAAGGGCCAATGAAGGGAAACAGCTGCAGTAAGCGACCGAAAGGCGTAAGCCTAAACAGAAGGCGGAGCGGTTCCAAGCCACGATGCATTGGGTCCAGGTGGCCATTGGCCGTAAGGCGTAGAGATTCCCCGAAGGGAACACTTCAGGAACAACCGAAGGCAGAAGCTAATCGGAAGGTGGGGCGGACCCAGAGAATCACGGGAAGGGAGCCACGGTGTCTTCAGATCCAGCGAAGAGAGTTCACAGCAGGGAAACGACCGAGGGCGTAAGCCAAATTGGAATGCCCAGGATGGGAGCCACGATGTATTCAGGGGAAGGCAAAGGAGACGTCATCCGAAGGAGAAACGAAAGAACCAACAGAACGAGTGTCCGACAGGGACGGCAGCTTGAGACAAAGAGATGGCGAGCCCGCGTAGCCGCTGCTCTTATATAGGGAGGGCCGTGCATGTGCATGCGCGGTTAAGTCACTGGGGTGGCAATTCAAGTCTCAAGTATACCCAACAGCATCATTGAAGCAATAATGCCAAAAATTGACACTTTACAGCATAAAGAAACCTAATTGTGACCAAAATTCTGTTTTTTTTCGTACATTTTATTTACAAATTAAATTAACTGCTGAATTTAGATTTAAAAAAAAAACACTATTAATCTAATGTTAACAAACACTGGATTAATAAACAAACACGGAACGTTAAATGTTTAGAGTAAGGATCTAAAAGTCAAAACCTAGAAGGAACACGGACAAGCTTTGACAGTTAGGGTCTAGGTGTAAAATTTTT
>JAHWFP010118032.1:110260-147556 GCA_023313725.1 Lithobius niger | reverse complement strand
CGTTTTGCTGTTGTGTCGTTTTGCTGTTGTGTCGTTTTGCTGTTGTGACGTTTTGCTGTTGTGTCGTTTTGCTGTTGTGACGTTTTGCTGATAAATTTTTGCTATGTTGTCGTTTTGCTGTACTGTCGTTTTGCTGTTATGACGTTTTGCTGTTATGACGTTTTGCTGTTGTGACGTTTTGCTGTTGTGACGTTTTGCTGTTGTGTCGTTTTGCTGTAGTGTCGTTTTGCTGTTGTGACGTTTTGCTGTACTGACGTTTTGCTGTACTGACGTTTGCTGTACTGTCGTTTTGCTGTTATGACGCTAACGTGGAATTTTGCACTTTGCTCTTGTGACGTTTTGCTGTTATGTCGTTTTGCTGTTATGTCGGAAACGTGTTTTGCTGTTATGTCGCTTTGCTGTTATGTCGTTTTGCTGTTATGTCGTTTTGCTACTATGACCTCACCCCGTTTTATCTAGGATTGTGCAGAAAATCTTGGGAGTTTCATTTGAGTTTTGTCTGATAATGCTTGTTTCTGGTGCTGCTGATCGATTTTGAATTTGGTTTTAACAAAATTACGCTTTTGACTAAAGTCAGTTCTTCCTCTTTTTTTTCTGTAATCTTAACGGATCGTTGCACATTAAGTTGATGTAAGAGAACGAGTCGGTTAAGTGAGGGTCATTAACTCGATTAATGTGGTAAATCGATTATTAATTTTCTAATAAAATTTCTAATTTCCTGAAATTCAAGAAGGGGAGAAATTTTCTGGTTACGCTTAACTGTAGTAATAAGTTCGTGTCTGTGTTTTATTTTGCTTAAGCTGCTACGGTATTGTTTGAAATGATAAATTGGCAAAAGAAGGACGGGGGGGGGTCGATAATTTTAGGCAAATGATGAATAATAGTTGGAAAATAACTTTCCGAGTTCAGACTAATGGTTGTCTCGGTTGTCTTGATTGTTGCTTCTTGCTTGGTTTATTTCTCCTTGCTGGTTGTAGCCTCCTAGTTTGTTCCTTTTTGGGATTGGTTTTCCGTCTCGTTCTAGACGTAGTGTGTTTGCTGCTCTTACGGCATCTAATTTTACGTCTTGGGTCCTGCAACTTTTGCTCAGGTGGCCTTCGCCGTAGCATCTGAAACACGTGCGGCATTCCCTCTTTTGGGGTTGAAACGCATCTACTCTTGCTTCCTGTATTGTCTTGCGTAACTTTAGGTTGTTTATTTCTTTTCTCTGTTGTTCCAATTCCTGCATCATTTTGGCTAGGTCGTTTGAAGCTACAGTGACTGTTTTGTCGGAGGGTAGAGATGCTGTAGGGGTGTTTGTAGCAGGCCTAGCTTGCTCTTTTCGTGTTGGTGGTGGTGTATCGCCACTTTCCCAGTCGGCGATTTCCGTCTCCCTCTTCAATGTTAAGTTTAACATTTCTTCCCATGTCTTCGGATTCATGGTAGCTAAATAGGTCTCTAATTTCTCTGGCATGGCTGCTTTAAAAGTGCATCTTAAGCCTTGGTCTCATGCTCGTTCTTTTAAAATCTTCTCGATGTCACTTTCACCTGGCTGTGTCATCCAAATTTCTGATGCCATAATTTCTAGCCTATCAGCAAAAGCGTTGACGTCTTCGTCTTCCATCATTCGAGCACGTTGGAATTTATTTCGTGTGGATTCGGCGCCTCCTCCGCCGAAACGTTCGATGAGGGCAGTCTTGAATTCATTCCACGTAGTTATCCTAGAGATCAGTGGGCTTGTAGCTATGAATCGTGCTGCTCTTCCTACGCATTTATTTGACGCTGCTGCTATTAGCTCGCTGTCTGGGAGGTTAGGATCTATTTTCCTGAGATTGTCAGTTAGCAACAGAAAAGTGAAAATGTCCGTGTTATTTTCACCCGAAAATTTGATTAGGCCCTTCTTTGAAGTTTGGACGTCGTCCCACATTCGTGCTTCACTTCTGTTGGAGTTTCTGTTGCTATTGCTGGGTTGATTTGTGCCTATCTTCTCGACAATCTCCCTCAATGCGTCTACATGGCTGGTGTTAGCTTCTTGTAGGCCTGTTATGATTCGTGACAGATGGCTGTTGTCGGAAAATGTTGGGCTTGCTGTTGCATTAACGTGTTGACGGCGAGGGGTGGGGGAGCGTCTATGCTGGTTTGCCATTCTGTCTAAAACTTGGGTTAAAAGTTCTTTAGTTGGGGAGCGGTGACGGTAATTATCCCTAACGTTATCGTCGTAACGTAAATTTCTAGATGAATAGGCCCGATGTTGTGGCGATCTACTTCTGGAGTGGGACCTAAAATTTCTTCTTTCCCTATTTGGTGACTCGCTACGTGAACGATGTGGTGAATAAGGCTGCTTGAAGCGTTGGCTTCCCTGCTATGCTTAGCTGCTGGCTGTTTATCAGCTGCCGTGCTACGCTGTTTTGCAGGTGCTTTCGGCGCGCGAGTGCGTTGTCTGCTCTGTTGAGGCGGAATCGGCTGCTGGGCGGAAAGAGCAGGTGCTTCGGCGGTCTCCAGAACGGGGAAAACAGGTGGAAATTCACCGTGTTGGTCGGGCAAGACTGGGGCGGGTGGAACGACGGCTTGCGCGTCGGCCAGACGACGGGGTTTCACAATAGTTCTACCGCTAGACGAAAGCTTTGGATCCTTCCTATTTTTAGGAATCGTCTTTTTGCTTTTGCTAGCTGTAGTTGACTTTTTGTGACTAGGCATGGTTATTATGACCTGTGAATCAATCTAGTTTTAACTGGGGATTTTTTTTCTTATTTAGGGTAGCCTACTTGCTCTACTTTTTTTTCCTTATTTAATCCGAAAAATCGCTCCTTTGCTCAATAATAACTGTAACGTGCTGCCGTTTTCTTAATGATTAGGCGTGGGTATTGTTCGTGACACCATTGTAAATCTCTCGTAATATCTTCTATTGCAAGATCTTACGGAGACACAGTGGTACGATAATAATAATCGCACCGTCGGCACAAATGCTAATAATCTAACAACAGCACATAAAGCAATAAATGAGCAAAGTAAGGGAGTCCACACAAGTTCTACGATCCGAAAGCTATTTATTCAGTTATTTATGGTTGGGGTTATCCCTCCCCTTAAATCAGTTAAACTTTGTAATATTAATTTAAAGCACTCCTAAAATAATCGGACCAAGGGAAAATAAGAGAAAGGGGTTCTTATAAGAGATGCGCCCTTTCTCAACTCTGAACCGGACTTAGGCTCTAAAGGAGGGGAGCTCCTTCAAAATTCGGCTAAGTCCGATCCTAAAAATTACTTAACTCAGAATAATTCGGCTGGGAATCCTGGGGCGGTCGGCTCAGAGACGGGTGGCTTTTTAGGTCCAAAATCGTCAGGCGAGAGAGTGAAAAAAGCCAGGGAGGTCGTTTATAAAGGGGGGCCGTATCCTGGTCTTTTGTATTGCTGAAGATGCGCAATTGGATGCTGCGGTAGCAGGGAGAGCTGATTGGCTCTGGGGCCGGACCACTGATGTCTACTGAGTATCTGGATAGGGCCACATGTGGTCGCTATTAAAAGTGCATGAGGCAGAGGCCAAGGTGCACTGAGTGTCGTCTGCTAAGCTAAAGCTAATGTTATTCAGATAATAATAAATGGACGTTGTAAGACTGTTGCAGTTAATAAGTTAATGTTGTATTGGTAAGAAGTATCGGTTGTGTAACGTTAGTTACCGATACCGATTACCGATATTTTATATCGGAAAGTGCTAATTCTTAAAATAATTACCATATTAGCTTAAGATGGATATTGGCGTATATATCACTCTCCCAGGGGCCCTTGGATCTTCACGACTGGAGACTGACACAAATGATGAAATGCAACACAATTACGGGGGACGGCGAATTCTTCTGGTTTATTCTTCCCTCAAAAATATGGTACATTTACAGTAGGGGAATATTCAAGCATGATACGTACGAACGAAACTGAATTTGAGTTCGTATTAGTTCTACATAAGTTCTGCCCTACGCAGATTGGTGGGATCGTATTCGGACAGAGATTTGGGGCAATTAAATCCGACACAGTTCATGATACATAGGGTTTTGCTTTACACTTCATAATCGTCATACACAAGGGGAAAATCCACGGGCCCTTGGGACAGTAATATATACGCTAATATCCATCTTAAGCTAATATTCTGTCGTTTCCCTAGGATGTTTCGTGTGGGTTAGAGAGCAAGTATAATTGGTAGTAGCTTTAACATCTTCTGAGCTTTCGGCTGCTATGCTGTGTATTCAGATGCGAGGTTCGGCGTTACTACTAAATAGCAGCATCAAGTACAATTCAGGCTAAAAAAAATGACCGAATTCGCTTTATAGAGGTTTGCAAGCAAGCCGCAACAATGCCCAAACAACAATTGATAGAACATCACGCTACTGCTTTGTTGCCAGAGTGATGCTAGATTAACAATTTTGCAGTGTTGGGCTACTGTAACAAGGAAAACGTCTCGGAGTTACGCTTGGTTGTTCCATGCTTGTCTGAAACTCCTATGTGGCTTTCTTTTAAGAATACATGTTCGCAATATTTGGTTTGCAATTATTCCATTGCATTTATCTCGTGTATGAAAATGCCAGCTCGTTTTATAATCGTGTTATGAAAAGAACTCCATATTACTCAGTCACCGACTACTGTAAAATGTAGGCGTAGAGAGGCTGGACTATATGGACGAAAAGCCTCCCCCCCCCCCCCCCAAAAAAAAAAAAACCTGACCAAATGTCATATCGTAAATATTAGGTAAATTTACGGCAGTGACTTGTCCGGAACCAACTTTTCAATCGCTGTTGCAATTTGCGTAATAATTGATGAAAAAAAATAAGAAGCCTATAAAGAATAGTTTTTCAGGAAAGGTGACTAAAAATTATTAGAATTTAGGAATTAAATTACAAAACTTTAAAGGGTTTAAAACTGGACGATGTCAAAGGGCAAACATATTTTTGAAAACAATGTAGACGTTTATCGTCACTCCCGTTGTTGCCACTTGATAGTAATTGCCAGAGAATTCGGAAAAAATGCCCTTGACAAAACGCCCCAAGAAAAGACACCCCAAAAAAAAGCCCCCTGGAAAAACCATCCCAGGAAAAAACACCCGGAGAAAAACCCCTTCTAGGAAATAAACGCCCCAAGTACGGTAAAATGCCCCAGTGGTGGTCATCGTAGATTAGGCTCAGATTTAAGATGCTTAGCTATAAGAGCATTAGTTTGCTTCAGATCGCTTAACGCTCCAAGAAATGTACATTAAAAAAAATTTTTTGGGTGCTTCAGATCGCTTAACGCTCCAAGAAATGTATATTAAAAAAATTTTTTTGGGTGCTTCAGATTGCTTAACGCTCCAAGAAATGTATATTAAAAAAATATTTTTGGGTATTTACAAAACTCTCCATTTACAATTCATTTTTAGCTACTTTTTTTCCTTAAACTAAACGTCCTTTTCCGTCGAAAACGTCTATGGAAACATGACACCGTCTCCAATTTTTTAGAACGCCTGTAAGGAATTAATTAATAGCTTAATTAATATTTATAACAGAAACAATACAACTAATTGATTAGATACATATTTGCATAATATCATACATTTATTAAATACATGAGTCGAATATTTATTCGGGTAGAGCAAATAGACTCCAGATAAATAAATATAATGAGGAGTCCTTCTTCAAAGACAACCGAGAGGCGGCAAGATCATTGTAACCAGACCAGTGTAATTACACCTATTGTTAGAGTTTAAAGGATAGCATTACCAGTTAATAATATATACGACGTTTCGTAGAATATTAAATAACTTTCTAGAAGTAGATTTAATTACGATAAGATCGTCGCTCATGATTGATCACTTCAAAGAATAACTATAAAGCACTCCCACACGGGATAGTTATTTATAACGGCGGATAACTTCAAAGTGCCGAATACGGGGAACATCCAAAATCCCCGAATGCAACAATAGAATGATTGACATGCGTAGAGGTCCCATTTGGTGATAAGAGCCCAAGCCGTCAGAATATTACTATATTTAGCATTTCAATAACAAATCAATACTACAATGGATCGATCATGGCCGATAACGCAACGGTATTTAAACCGAACCTCAGAATGCATGATATCAGTCGATCATCAGCCGCTCAACAGTTGCTTAACTAGTCTACGCCAGTCAAATTCCGGAGGTCTTGATTCTGAAAGTATGCCAGGCCAGACGCCGTGCCGTATCTTGGACGGAGCCTCACCGCCAGGCTAGAGCTGTGTGCTGATAGCCTCACTCAAGCTTCTATTATAGAGCTAAGTATTTCGATACGATAGCAATAGCTATGATTGATTAAGATTAACTAGTAACAATACTAGGCTAGTAAATTAACCCGAGACTTACTTAATTATTTAAGAGAATATAATAATGATTTAGTTTTCCGCTCGACTTAATCAGTAATGCCATTCGTTCGACTCATTGCCGAATAACTGTAATCGATACATTAAATCATAATAATCTGTCACTGATTTAATTGACCATATCGTGGGGTCAATATTGTGTACGCCAGAGCGTCGATTAAAGGCCCAGTATTAGATGAATGATTGCTTATTATTTAGCCTACCTATTTAGTGCATAATTAGTGTTTATTACAATTGATTGTCCTTAATGCTATCCTGATAATAATGTTTGTTCTGGTCAATTGGTCACTGGAATAGAACATTACAATGGTATCTTAAGTGGAATTCAACCTCCCTTAAATCTCCGGAAAAGAAATTCGAAAAAATAATAATAATAATAATAATTTTAAGAGCATTCAGTTGTATTTTATAGAAATAATGCCAATTTTCGCATTTTGCAGTCTTTAAAAAGCATAGTCAACAACGATAGTTGGTTTGTTTACAAACAGGATTTTAACACTTAAAAGTACGGGAAAATTTAGTAGCCTATTTTACGAAAAGTGGCTCTAGTTTAGCTTTGTCGAAAATAACATTGTTGTTGTTTGTTGTTGTTGCGATTGTTTTATGAAATTGTTGGTTGACATGTTCAATACTATGAAATATGTTCAAGTGTATTATCTTGTGTGCATTTAAAAGTTATTTGCTTTAAATTTGCCACAACAAGAGGCAATTTTAGTCAATTTTGGTTAAACTTATAGGCCTAAATTCAGTTCAGTGCATCTTGTCTATTAGTCACAGTAGTGCTAATTTTCTATGAAATTGTTCGTGGTTACGCTTAAAATAACCACCGTCAAATTATTGCCGACTTCAGGTGCTAAAATTTGGAAAAGTTCAGTATTTTCCATTTTAAAGGGAAAATTCATCATTTTGTGCAAAATTGTAGAAAACTTTCAAAGTGCTTAAAACTTAAGACTTGTGCTACAATTAAGTTTAAATCTAGTTTAAGCTTTGAATATTCACTTAAAACCTAGTTAAATAATGCCTAGAACTAGAAGCAATCGTGCTAGAGGCACAGTTCAAGTCTCTTCAAGAGGCAGACAAATTAGAAAACCCACAAATCACCAAGATTTTGTAGAATTTACGGATGCTTCAGTAAGCACTCCTAATTTAGACAATACTAATACTACACCAAATGAGTCAGATGCAGAATCGGAGCATTCTGATACTATCGATGAGATCGATGACACATTAAATTTGCCACCACCCAAACGAGTTCAGTCTCGTTCAGCTAATCGTTCTACTCAAAATAAGGGTAACGCTAGAGATCGGATTAGATCTAGGTCGCCACATGATAATCGTGCACCAAGTAAAACTCGTGAACCTTTAAATTCGCAAGTACCACTTAGTACTCAAGTAGCACTAAATAATCCAGTAAAACCCAATAATCAGGTGTATTCAATTCAAAATACGTCATTAAACCAAAATATGCCATTAAATCAAACTACGCCATTAACCCAAATAGTACCGTTAAATTTAGTAACGCCACAGAATAATCATGTGTCACCAAATTTGACACCAACTATGCTTACTTTGCAAACGCAAACAAGCGCTCAAACACCGCTTAACATTCAGTTGCCAATAAATTCGCAATTACCAAATCATTCCCGTGTTCCCATTACTCCTAATGTAGTAATAAACTCTCAGATTCCACCTGGAAATCAAACACCGCTAACTTTAACCCCAAATCTTACTAGTGGGCAACAGGTCAACATGATTGAGGAATCTCATCTTCAAAGAATTTTAGACCATACTTTGGCAGTATGTTTACAGTCAACTAATGATAACTTTAAAGCAGTAATGGAAAATCATTTAGAAGTATTAAAAACCAAAGCAGGGATTCTCGTAATACAACTAGACTTTGGGAAGAATTACATTCAGCCAAGGGCGCTATTTTACCTTTTGCAGGGGATGACTCATTAGACATTTTCGATTTTGCGTTAATGGTCGAAAATTTGCGAACATTAGATCCTTCATTGCAAGATTCAGAACTAGTTTCGGTTGCATGTAGCAAAAGTACAGGTCCAGTTGCAATTTATTTAGCCATGAATCCGCATATAGCCACTTCTCCAAATTGGGACAGCTTTAAGGGAATTTTAATCGATATATTTGGTTGCGGAGGTGACATCGTCACCCCACATTTATTTCACACGACATGACTTAAAAAGGGAGAAACTAACGAACTTTTCGCTGCCAGATTAGAGAAAATAGCTTCACAACTTTGGAGAGTTAAACCTACAGACTCTGAATCTGAATCGGTTCTCACAAACCGGAAATGACGTCAAAAAACGCATTTTTTCGCCCAGAAATGACGTCACATTTTCATGGCTTTACCCTCTTCATCCCTATTTACCCTCCTCACTGTATTTACCCTTCTTTACCCCCTTACATATTGAAAACACGTGAAAGTACTCAGAGTGGCTGAGACATTTGAAAGTATCAGAATATCAGAAAAGAAATAGACAAGGAAACCATTCAAACTACAACTAACTGCTTTATTCATCGACACACAAACAAATTACATCGCAAGTATGGACTTGGCATGTATGTACATGTTTTCAAATTCATCATGTGAAAAAGGGAGGAACGTACCATTTCGATCCATGTAAGCAAACACGCTAGTACTGTCACATGAAGAAAACAAAAGGAAATCTGATGCGATAAAACTTTTCAGTTTTACAGTTCATAACATCTTTAGTGGAACAAACGGAGGATACAGATAGATGTTCTTCAGTCGTCTGTTGGGACATACGTACAATATCCAAAGTCAATAGTACAGAATTAAACAATAAAAAAGCAACAAGAATGTCTTTAAAAAAATCAAGGATGTTTCACAGCATCGAGCAACAGCCGATAACCGTCCATGATAAAAGCGGCACAACAAATGAATCGAGTCACCAACAACATCCGTTCATTTAGGTGATCATGATCGATGTCTAACGAAAAAAGCAAGGTCAATTTTGCACAGTCCAACCAGTAACTCGTCAAAACCTATTGGCCTGGGCTTCTTTTTGTTTGACGGGCAGAACCGTACCATTGGTTCAACAATACCGCTTTACCATTAAAAATAAGCTCACCGTTTTTAGTCCATCTTAGTATATCCTTACGTGATTTTATACGTGTTAGTTGATGTGAAATATAAAACCTGTATGTTTCAGGTACTGCTGAATAAATAGCCTGTTCAATCTTAGTTAAATCCCCATCGTCAGCTACCTCATCATCGTGTAGATCCATTACCAACAAAGACTAACAACCAAATGAAAGTAAGACACGGGAGACAAGCTTTCATATGCAACATTTAATATGACCTAAAAGCGACAACCAATAAAATACAAAATGCCAAAACCAGCCAATAACATACAAAACCCACCATTGATTACAGACAAAAGTATATGCACAACAGCATGAAAAATAAACAAAAATTACAAAAGTACTGTAAAATGTAAACAAAATGTATTTTTACAGTAGTCATAATTGTCACACTCCAGAAAAATAAAAATACTTATTGTTTGTTTCGTAACATACAATGACTGTACGCAACAGAATCCAATCCTGTACAATCAACGAACCTTTTCGTGTCGGTCACACATAAAGCCAATTTATTTTGAACAATGCTGTAAACTTCGTGGAGATAGGACCTGGTATTAAACTGTTCAAAACTGAAATACTCATGATCACGTAGACATCTATTGTAATGATCACGTGTAACAGTACCCTGTAACACAGATTTCTGCACCCCCTTCCCCACTTTTTTGTCACTATTGTTACAAG
Source organism: Lithobius niger (assembly GCA_023313725.1). Classification (NCBI taxonomy): domain Eukaryota; kingdom Metazoa; phylum Arthropoda; class Chilopoda; order Lithobiomorpha; family Lithobiidae; genus Lithobius; species Lithobius niger. Next base: position 137,395 of record JAHWFP010118032.1, on the reverse strand, counting down.
TATAACAATACATCTTACTTTTCAAACCAATGAACGAGTCCATGGGCAACGAATTGCACTCATCCTTGAAAACTCCAGGTTTAGCCTTGTTATCGATACAATACAATGGATGACTAGTTGATGACTTCCTGGTTAACAAAGCATGAGTATCTGGAAAGATTTTCCTCATGATAGGAAAATCAGTTAAGGTACCAACCAAAGTGCTTAACGAAGCGGACAAGAACTGAAAACTGTCTAAAAATCTATAATTTCCAACTTGTATCGAGGTGAACCTTTCAGTATTTTGCGGAATGACAGAAATGTTCTTATCTTTAAAATAAGACAGACTTTTTACTATCAAATGCCCATCATATAACTTTAAATAGTGACAGAAAATTGGCAGAAAATCTTTAAACCTGTACTGTAAATTACAAGAATTGTGAGCCGCACCTCTGTATTTGCCGCTCATATGACAATGGTCCCGTACCCTGATGTTACCACACCAAACAAGTTACCACAAATATGACAATGGGTTGCGCTAGCATAGTCCAACAACCAAGCATGATCGGGTACCAAAGCACGCATTCGCCCTTTAATGACTTCAATCTCTTCATAAACTATTTCTAAATGAGAAAAAAATCTTCCATTCAATTTTCACCTCGAAACACCCGATGTGCGAAAACGCTACCATCGTGGGCAACAACAACGTAAGCGTAACCACTCGAGTGGTGTAAACTCGTTCTGTGAGTATACGAGGACGAAGGATCCGACTTACACGAACCTATTTTAGACAGTACCGACTCAAAATCGAGGCACATCACGTACGGAACTGGCAATTGCTGGTCATACCTCGTAAACTCCATGAACGGTTTCACAGTAAGCATCTTAATTTGTTGAGGAGCAAAAGTCCTGCACAAACTAAGATGGTCAACCAGAGCGGTATTGGAACGGAAGTACGAGAAACAATAGTGACATACATATTTCTGAACATTTGTATGCACCAATCTATTGAAATGTTTATTCCAACAATAATGATTACCGTTAACCAACAATAGTTTGACTTCCCGACAATTGGTTCGTTTGCTCAAATAAATGGGAAAAACCCATTCTCATACCCATACAACAAAATCCACAAGTTATTCAGAGATTCAAATTTTGCAATGTCACTTACAGGTGTAGGAAAGGAAAGCCCACTCAAATCTAACCAAGACATGTATTTACGATAATGGATTGCTCTATTGATGAGATCATTCGCAGGATACAACCCAGCCAGGACACTGTACACGAAACACTTATTGTCATCGCATAAAACGTTCGCTACTGCATGCTTATCTTGCAAAAATTTGTAAAGTTTTACATTTCCACACCCACCGCTTAAAGGGACGTACCTACCAACGTGAATGTCACAACCGTCAATCCTAAAAACCACCCATTCTGACCCATGCTTCTAAAAAGAGTCTAATTGATCAAGAATTTTACCGATCGCACTGAGCAATCCATCATCAATAAATTCTGAAGACAACAGTTGATGCGGACCAGTGCACAAATAGATGGGCATGTGTTCAGTTTCCCCATCAAAACGTAGTTTTTCTAAAACAACGCTGATGCAGAGTAGAAATTTAAACTGACCCATCTGTCCAAGTACAGAAGAGAACAAAGTCAAAAGGTGACGTCTCACATTCTCCAAATAGTCACGAACGTCACGTGTATCGCTGGATGACGTGTATGTATACCTTTTGAAGTACGACTTAAACGTTGACGCCTCTTCCCTGAACACTGGTGGCTCCGGTGGTCGGGTGGTGTGAGCCTCGATGGTGTGATGCAGGAAAGCATCGTGCGTCGAGAATGTGTGCCGGCAGACTGGGCACGTGATGAGGTGCAGCCTGGAGTGACGTCTCAGGTTGATGTCATTTGCGAAGGACCGATGACACACATCACAAACGTGATTACGGTCGTGGAAAGCCCTCGTATGACGTGCCAGGAGCGCCCTCGTCCCGTACGTCCGTCCGCACTGCCCACACGTGAACATCAGTACACCTGGAGAACATAAAAAGAAAAACACACAATAAATAAAAATTATACAAATTTATTTAACATAAAAATAAACAATTACACTACGAGCTTATTAACATAATCGTAAACAAATCATTCTACATCAGGTTTAACACTTAAAAAATCAACTATCTGAAGAGGGGACGCCCCTTCGCAACGTTTTAATATGTAATAAATACAAAAATGACCACAAGTTTTCGTATTAAAATCTTGAAGTTTCACAGTATTGTACCACCACTTATCTCCATTACACCTCTTTTTTAAATGTTCCGGCAAAGTACTCGTAAGAAGCAACAGTCCGAAGCTATCAAAAAATTCACAATCACCCAAAACCACCCAATGAGTGCCAGGTTTGTCAGACTTGTCCAGATTAATTACTGACCAGCCCCTCCCATTTGGAATATGGTTGGAGGGGAACACACCTAGAAAATCACTACACAATGGACGCAAGATATCATCTATTTCTCTTCGTATTCATTCTGTAGAGAGTACGTTGCGCTTTTCGTCAATTTCCAGCAAAGCTTCTTTTTCACCCAAAAACACAACGGTAACGTTTTGAGCCAAGTCTTCAGAGAATTTCAAGTCTACACGGACAATACCATTGTTAACTAAAGACACGTGAATAGTAGAGTTAGAATCTGCAGTTAAATTGAAACAGAATAAGGTCCTCCCATTCGACTTGTAATCTGCGTTAAGAAATACCCACACCAGTATTGTGCTGCTGTATTCCCAGTTCTTCGTACAGCGACATGTAAGTTTGCACATATTTATTATTAGCGAAATCACAAGTCAGAGGCTTTGAATTGTGAGTTACACCATCGACGGACCACGCCAATGAAATTAAATTAAAATGTTCGAAGAAAAATGGGTCATTGGCATAAACGCCATTAAAAGCTGCGTGTTTGACTAATCCTATAGTTACTCGGCTGGGAACGTCACCGTTAAAAAATATTGTCAATTGTTGCGCTTCGTGTGCCTTGCAGCAAAGTGTGACTCGTGACATCAGTTTTTCTGTAAGGATATTTCGCCAACGAAACTGTACTGAGCGTTCTGGCGTGAGCTACTGAGATGGAGGGGGAGGGGGTCACCTTACGTACGTAAAGCGCAGCATCCAAGGGAACGATGATGGGTGTGAGAGCAGCAGTCACTCCATCAGCGTTTAAATACATGCAGAATTCTGCACGTTGAGGCACGAACCGAAATTTAAGTTCAGTATTATTTAGTATAAGTCGCGACTGGTTCACCAAGGACATGTTCCTCTCATGATGTACGAATGACGTATGCGAGGAAGGGGGGGAGCGCTAGCTTACTTATAGTCTACCAAAGGCCGTCTTTTATGAAGATGCAACACCACAACGGTCCTTCCATAATCGCCAAATTCTATAGGCCTACCCGCATCATTGGCCAGCAAAATATCAATAAATTGAAATGACTCTTTTTGAATAGGAAAATAATACAATGTGTTAAATTCGAGGCTGCAAACTTCCTCCGGTTGACCACGAACCGGCATGATCCTCAATAAAGGCACTTTGTAATCACCCACGTGTTAGCTTGGATAAGGTCGGTATAGACGTAGATGCTGTCCACTGGAGTATTAGTAGTTTCCAATACGAGCACTAAAGTTTCAACGGAGTGCTTGATGACATCTGATAACATTTCAAATTTTTGAAAGCCGAAACGAGAAACTAATTTAGGGCCTAAATAAAGCCTGACGTAACTTTCTTCACCTTCGTAATTACGTATATTAAAAGTGTGAGTGTTTTCGTCGTACAAGATGCGCGGGTTCTCGGAAGTTTTCATGTGGTCACCATCCGGCAATTCCTTTTTAAGGTCTTCAATGTCGAGATTAATACGATTCATCAACTCTTTGTAACTCGAGTACCGTTTAGTTCCTTTAGTAGAAGGCAAAATAGCCGTACTCTCAATAGGATTTAAATGGCCTCCTTGCAACAATCTCTCCTTCCTTTCGGTGAAGCCGTATTCCAATAACCTCGCTTCTTCAACGGCGCTTTTTAAAACAATTGCTGAGTCTTGATTTATATTGTTGGGAAACGAAATTTCGCATAATGCAACTTCGTAGTCACGGGACAGATTTAAAGGTGTTGACAATCGAGTGGTGTATTTTTGAAGCGTATTATACGGAAATAGGTCCATGGAAGAATTACTGGGGAGGGTTAAAAAAATATCCTCACTCATCTTAACTGCTCCAGGTCAGACACACAAGTGTTCATGGAATTTGGATAACGTTGCCATTTAACCAAATACTCGGTCCCTCCACCCCTTTTTCTACGAGTCCTAAGCACAGTTTCGATCTTATAAGTTGTAGGCTCTACAACTTTCTGCAATTCCTGCTTATAAAATGTCCCTAGAATCGACTCACCCAGCCAGTCTTTAACCGTATATGTTTTATGGGATGTTTGTCGTTTTCCCCGCTCACATAGACAATTTCTTGAGTCCATTTTGGACGGTAGCCACGAGTGAAAATGTGCGTCTTCAAAGCCATTCTCACTGGATCGCCAGTTCGGAACCCCTCACCATAAAGATTAACGTAAACCTGACCAGAATTAGCCTCGGTTTGCTCGGTCGGCTTCATTTTAATACTGCGATGGTAAGAGTTATTATACGAATCAACAATGTCTTGTAAGGCATCGATAAACCTCTGGGTATTGTTTTTGTGTAAATAACGCGAAATCCTGTCGCGTAGGGAATAATCATGCGTTCTCTTATGCTTGCCTTAATTTCTTCGTTGCGCGTAGTATACTGTTTGATGTCATGCTGCCTAAACAACTGTCCAACCGCCCTGTTTTGGAACTCACCACCTGAGTCACTAGTGAAGAATCTAACCCTAGAGGCACTGGGATCCAATAAAATTTCTCTGAGAGCCGATGAGACGGAGAGCGCATCCTTTCTTTTAATCTGCTTAACCCAAAGAAAATTTACTGAAGGCATTTATTATCACTAACAAAAAATTGAAGTTGTCATTAAACGCTGCGAGGTTCGTTACGCCCGCTGAATCAGCAGATAATGCGTCGTTAGGACCACACAGCATGATCCTATTACGGCGAAACCTTCGAGTGACTGGCCTAAACAGTGTGTAAGTTTCTTCAGCCTGCAGCCATTTTCCCACGTCGGCGAGAGTAATTCGAGAATCAATAGCCTTGGCACTCTTATACAGCCGCCTCACTCCACCTAGACTGGCTGGGTCGACAGGTGTATAATAAAGACGATTTAATAGATCATTTAAAAAAACTCGCTTGACCTGGATAATTGTCGTTTGGGGCTCGCCGAGCTCCGCCCACCATGAGCGCCGAGCGCTGCATCATTGTCCCGGAGGTGGATGAAGCAACTGCGCGAGGCAGAGGAGGTAGTGGGGGTAATAATATACCGCTCGAACGTCATAAATAACTCCGCCTCGGTGTCAATGACGTCATATACGACCATCCGGGTTCTGTCGACATCTTTGTCCGAAACGACTTATTATCCGAGATCCGTCCGTGAATGAGTTGCACAATGTTGGATCTGGGGATCACTAGTCTAGTTTCGTGATCTATCACCTGACCCATAGGGTCATAAAGTACTTTGTTTTCTTCCAGATATTTCCTTATACGGCCGCGGTACTTATCTGGTACCCAGAATTGATTATTGTCCCTTTTAGTGGGCTCGTTGTACGGGATACGAGGGACAGTAGGCTTGTCCATGCCTGTGTCGACGTCTCTGATCACGCCTTCGTCCCAGTCATACAACGACGGCTGCTGCTGCGGCTTTGCCGCGCTCGCTGCTGCCCCCTGTGCGCCCCTGTAACGGGGAGGGGATGGGGGGCGTTTTCGCTGCCGCAGGAAAGGGACGAAGTACTCGACGGTGTGCTGCCTGGCAATACGGATGTAGAGCTCGGAGATAATGGTGATGCAGGTGGAGTGGAGGGTGCGCCGGCCGGTGTGGTTACCCCTCCCACGGAAGACATTAACACGCATAAAGGCTCCGTCAGGTATTTCTCGTTGATGTCTAAAAAACATTGCAGAGTCTGGGTGTACAGTTTTGCTTTGGAAAAATCGTCAATGTCACTGTTGGCTAACACTTCGCGCATGGCGACGTCGAGATTACCCAGTGGATGGACGTACAGAGATTTGGTCAAGACGTCGGGGCCTGGGGCGACGGTTGGTGGTCCACCACAGGCAGCCACAGCGAGCGAGGCATACTCGTCAGCGATAGGCACTAGTTGCATGCGTCGAAACATAGTTTGTTTAGGTTAGTTTTGTTTATCTAGCAAATATTCCACTCACTGCGTCTATTAAAGGTGCTGCGACGGCGCCTAAAATGGGTGCTAAAAACGGTAGAAAACCGCCGGTTTGAAGTTTAGTTATGTGTTTAGTCTTCTTTGCACGAGAACAGTTTTTAGTTGAAATTGCGAGCAGAGTTTTCTTGTAACGTTTCAGCCTCGATTTCAAGCCTTGCGAAAGTGGAATGTGGCCCTTTAATAAATTCAGAGCGACAACGCAGAGAATATTTTGGATATTAGCGCATGACAACAAAGTTTTTTCATGTGCAGCTTGACTTTTTTAGACGACAGCAGCGCGAGGATGGGTAGGTAGTCTCTCACACGTTGTTTAGACATTACTTCGGCATGTAAACAATTAGCGGCGTTTTGAACAACTCTCCTCTGAAACGAAGGTTGTCCGGTGTGTCAGCTCTGAGATCTACGAACAAATAACTTCCCCTATCCATTGTTGCCGTCTTATATATGTTAACAAGAAAGGCCGGTGAGTATCCCATCTGAACCGAAAGATGACGTATTTGCCCGACGTCACGCGCGTTTTTGAATAAATACATATAACGTGTATTGTGGCTTACAGTACGCAAATTTATCTGATCCATGTTGTGACATATTAAAATGTGAGTTAAGTTACGATGATGACCTCCCTTTACCCAAGCGTCGTTCAGGACATCGGTTTTTACTTCATGGCTGACGTCGTCCAACCATAAAATGGCACCTGAAGGCACGGATTCGTATATATCACTATCGAATCCCTGTATAAAGGTTATCAGAAGTTTGCACTTGGATTTTAAAGTTTCGTAAGCAGTTTGCCATACTCCGTAGCAAATGGTCACGGAGGTAGGGACGGGACTGAACACTTCTTCAGCATTTAAAATTAATTTAGAGACTAATTCAGTTTTTCTGACTCCAGATGGATCGATTATCAAGTGATTACTCGGGTGTTGCAAGGATAAATCCATGGCTGGGTTTGAGGGATCGGTAAAGGTTGCCTGGCTTTTTATAGGGGAGGGAGTGTACCTTTAACAAAAATATAATTTGAACTGTATAGTAAATTTTTTTTAAAGGTTAGTTTCGTGGAATAGAGAGTGGTGGTGTTCTTTAGGAAATTAAATATTACTTTTACATCACAAATATTTTTTTTATTTAAGCAAATTGTAGGTTACATTTTAATCTCGTTTTTTGGTGGCGAGTACTGAGCATTTACATTTGCAATTCTCGCGGCGACGTAAGGGAAATTAGCGGCGTACTTTACTAAAAAAGGGTCGGATAAATCTAATGGGGTGTTTGCATATTTTGCTAAAAGGTTCGGCAGTAGCAGGTCAAATGGCACTAAATGGCGGTCGGCGGTTTGCAACGTTTCGAGTGGATGATGATCGTTTTCGTAAATGTTCGTTAGATAGTTCTTTTGTTTCGTTTTGGTAGACAGAGGGATGATCTTGTGGGTTGGGTGCACTGATTCCATAGCCATAAGTTCCAACAGTACATCCAAAATAACTGGTCTCAAAAAGCGCAGGTAAACATTAATCGAGTCAGTAGTAGAACCAATGCAAAATCAAATTCGTGTTCGAATATTGATAGGCAATTAAACATCATCCCTTTGTCCATCTGACCGTGAGCTGAATGTTTCACAATGGCGTAACAATGGCATAAATTGCCTACCTTAGGTTGTTTAGGCATGAGTTTCCTACGCTTCAGTAAACGTGCGGGACGGCAGTTGGGTTCTCTGGCCGTCGTAGGCGGCTGTTGAGCGGCGATGGACTGACGGCTGGCAGAGGAGTCAGCTGGTTGAGACGGCTGGACGGCAACGTCGGCTGGTCGAGGTGGTTGAACGGTGGGAGCAACTACCTCGTTGTTGGGTTGCGCAGCGTTCAGTGAGGAGACGGGTACAGAGACGTCTTGGTCCATGGTCGTCGTTGTGCGTTCTGATGACTGGGGTGCTGGGTGAGAGGTATTAAATATGGGTGGGGAAATTTTGAAATTTAGTTCCTCAAAATAAATTTGTAATAAAATTTAGCTTTGAAAAAGCTGCAAGCTGCGGCTACATGATTAGGGCAGAAATTATATCTGTCCATCTCACAGTAAGAGAGAGCCAATGGGGTGTTAGTTGGTAATTTCTCGCAGGCTACATTGCACTTTTTCTTTAAGTATTCCTTTAATTTTTTGTCCGCTTTAACGATAAATACTGTGCCAGGTGAGAGACACTGTAACCTCTTGATCTCATTAGTCACAACGAAGACTGGGGTGTCAAACGCTTCATTTTTCAGTTCTTGTTGCAAAATGAACCTTTCGCAGTACGAAATAGTCTTGCGTTCTTTTTCGCTGATGTCTGATTCCAGAACGGATTTGGGAATTTTGACTATAAAGTGTTGTTTTAAATCGTAACCGACGATCGAAATTTCCTTCAGATAATAGAGTTCATTGATCGTAACGGCATTGCACGTCACTATAAAATCTAATTTTCAGTTGAAAATTTTCAACTGTGGTTCGACAAAAGTTGTATCCATTCTGAAAGCTGGTCAACATCGTCGACTAATACCTTAAATTGCTCTACGTTCAGATCCACAGACTTTTTGTACGCATTAGCGAAATTCACTATGGTTCTGTTTAGTGGTTTCGAATGATAGCAAGTAACCGTGCACTTGGCTGTCTCGATCAAGACTGCGAGTGGGTTTTCTTGCTCAACAATAGGCAACCAGCCAGGAAACAAAGGGCTGACGTTATCAAAATCTCAGGACTTAACGAGTTCCCGTATGAGGTTGCCGTGTAACCAACTGGATTTGGTGAATATTTTCTAACATGAATTTTGATGCTATTATTAAATTCCGATACTTGTGCAAAAAAATTGTTGCCAAGATGGACCGAATGTTTGGGCTTATCGGGAGAAGAGGGTTCGACATACAAAACGCACGTAAATTTCACTAGAATAAAAAAGAAGGAAATTATTTAATAAAACCGTTGGTGAGACCACAATTACAAACATAATTTATTCAAAATCAAGGTCAATGTTTTCTTTTAACACGTTTAACTGCTGAGCCGTTAAAGTTATCAGCCCATTTTCAGAAAAGAAAAGAAAATCATGCTCATCTAGAGTTACAACTGCTTCAGAACCAAGGTACAATAGGGTCGGTGCGCCCGATAAATTAAGGATCCCGTCCTCCTCGAAAGAAGACAACATTGGCCCTATTTTCTGCCATTCTTGAAATGATACCTGGAAAAATTGGTTCTCTTTGATCGTGTAACTGCCCTCTACGACTGAAAATTTAGTTAATTGAGCAGTTGAATAGGTATAATTTATTTTGAATAATACGTTCCCACCTAAATTTAAAACAAAATCACCCATTGGTGTCTCTTTTCTGCGGAAAAAGAAAACAAAATCACTTTTCGTTAAAACAGAAATGCACGTCTAGGTTTGAAAATAGCCACTTGTTAACTCATTTTACTGCATGCGAGAGATTGGCAAATTGTAGTTCAGACATCACCACACAACCGTTATAGGATGGGGTTTGGAATGTAACGTATCCCGTTGGAAATGATACGTGTATTCTCAGATCGTCAGATTGGTAAAGAGTTTGGGGCAAATTTGAGAGAAATTGCCACGCGCTTAAACGGTTGTAGAACCTCGCCCAATCATGTAGAGATATTTTTACCCCGTACAACAGGTGAACGAGTCCTTCATCGGTAATTTCGAAATGTCTAATATATACGTACAATCCCATACCAGGTACAGTGACTAACAATTTGTGTACTCCTCCTAAATCGTAAAATTGTAATTTCATGAATTCGAAATATTCACCCATATTTGTAATACCTTTCTGCCTGGTAGGGTGGGAAAAGAAAAAATTGATGTAAGTCTAAGTTCTAATTTTTGTTTTTAAAAAATAAATAAGAGCTAGAGAAAAGTACAATAATGTATTGGCTTACCTCGAGAGCTTGAAGAAGGATCCTTGGTGGCCTTTGGAAAATTTGTTTGTGAAGAATTTTGCTCGTTCCGAGGGGTTTTATACTTGGGGAAAATGTACCTTGTAGGCCTTCTTGCCAAGGTTCCACGCTTCTGACGTCATAGACAGGGAAATTTATCCTTGGTTTTTTAACTAATTTATGTTTTCCTCGCTTGTGACGTAGAAGGGAGGTAGGATTAGCCTCGAGAATTAACCACAATTGGTTGGCGTCGTTTATTAGATGTACGTGCGTCCTTCGTTGAATTGGGAAAGTGGTCGAGTCAAGTATGCCCCGTGGCATCTAGTTTATCGTGCAAATCTGTCTGTTTTGCCTTCAATTGCATCCCGTCTGCCAAACTATCAACATGATTGTTCCAACACCTCCCGTTGTCCACCCTGTCCTGTGCAGGCTCCCCTTTACAGAGTTTGTTCTTCGGTGTATGGTAGGTGAACTTAAAAATGATTTGTTCATTTGATTGAAGTCTTGTAATATTCTTTATTTTTCTGTTTTTAGCACGGGGATGAATGCTTCGTCCCCGACGAGGGGCTTGTGATGCCCCTTACTTTGTGGGACGTTGTTGAGGTAAAATTTTGAGATTTGTCAGCTTTGATTTAATTTTCTGCTTTTAAAAATTTTTATTTTTTTTTATTTTTGCGTGTGGTGTACCTTTAATTCTAATTTCAGGCTTCATTAGCGGGGTAAACCATTTTTGCCATTCGACATACAATTGTATGTGTGACGGTAGGGTACGTTTTCAATTATTTTATTTTTCGTTTTGTTCGTGTCATTTGCATCTTTTTTTATTTTCGTTTTCAGTTTATGTTTTGTTTCTGTGTTTTATTTCTTTGTTCCTTGTTGTCAGTGTGACTGATCTTTACCGATGGGCTTGCATGTCGTGGGTGACGTGGTGGAGGCAGTATCAGCCCCGCCTGTGACCAGTGCGGTCACTGTGTGATGTGCTGGACTTAGAGGTAAGTGGCTTTTTTTTTTGTTTTGACTAGGGTCCCGTTTCAATAACTGATGATGTGGTCACTTCGCAAAGTTCATTTTGGACCATTTAGTTCACACGATTCGTGATTGGTAGGGTTGGTTAAAGGAATCTAAAACAAAGCAACCGAGCGTTTGGTGCAGATTAAAAATTTGTCATTCAGTCTCTCATCATGGTGGGGCTTGTTTTGAACATCATGTTTTCAGTCTTGTTCGAAGCAGGTTGCGGCATGTTGAGCTTTGTGATTTTACAGAACTTGGCACCGTGGATGTCGTCGATAGACAACGAGCCAACAACAGGAGGCTACAGACATGTGCCATCCTCAACCACAACTGACGGGTATGAAATGCCCTTGGTATCCATTAGCTCAACTCCACCACCTCTGCCTACACGCAACCCTCCCACGACTTTGGATAGAGGTGTGTTTTGTCAAACTACACGTCGTATGTTGACGAGAGAGCCATCGTTCGATTTGCCACCACATCCGTCTAGTGAAACGACTACTCATCATCTTATGAGAGAAACTTCCTTCAGTTTTCCTCCTCGTCCTCCACCTGAACATACACGTAAAAGTGTACGTTTCTCATCAATGATCAGAACAACTAAATCTAACCTAAAACCTGTACCAACTAGTGGAGAGATTCAGCGTAAGTAACTACGACATCAGATTAATGTTATAATGTAATTTTTTTGTTTATTTCGTATTAATTTTAGTATTGTTTGTGTTTTTAGAAATTTGCACTATGGAAATTTTCATTCAGAAATTTGTATCATTGGTACGTTATTGCACGTTCGTTTATTGATTTTTATTTGTTACTGATCGTTGCTGTTATGTATTTATTTTACTTTCTATTATGTTTGTTATTAATTCATATTTTTTTTCTTTTGTTGTTGATTCTTAGGTTTCAAGTCAAGTGGGAAAATGAAATAGTCTCTGAAAAAGTTTTTTTTTTATTTTTTTTTGAAATTTATTTTTTGAGTTTTGATTAAAAATTTTATCTTCTAAAATTTAAAAGTGAACTGTATCAGGGCAAAGAGTGCATCTAATTTACATTGAAGTGTTGTGTGCTTAACGTCTTAAAAAGACATCGATGGACCAAAAAATTATGACTACATTTGTACGAAATTTGTTTTGGTCCGTCGATGGTTATTTAAGATGACAAGCATACAACACTGACATGTTAAGGAGGCATATTTTTTTGCCCTGGTACAGCACTAAAAATTAAGGGACTTTAATTGTCCCACAGTTCCCACACCCCCCTATTGAAATACACATACACAATACAAGCTGTAATTTTAACTTATCAAAATTTGTACTTTTTTCAAAATTTGCTCAAAATTGCTTATTTCTTCAAAATTTTGAATAATACATATTTTTTAATTGCATGTCCAGACCATTTTTCTTTATATTTCTTAACTTTTTTTTCAAAATTTTGAATATGGTCTGGAAAGGGTTTTCTGATAACCATTTTTTTGGTTATCAGGTTTGTCCCTACATTTACATAAACACATCGCCGCGCGAAACAATACAAATATCTAGCTTTCGTGGAGTCTCAGACTTCACAGTTAGGCGTTTTCAATAAAATGCCCCAAATCCACCCCCAATTATTTTTAATTGTGTGACTTAGAAAATTCGTGGATGTACATTTAGCCAATGTAATTCAGCTTTAATTGAGCGACTAGCCTATTTTTTTTTATACAAACATATTGCATAGGCGTGTTAGCGCGTGACTCAAGGTTAACTAGGTGCTTCAGGAACTAGTTTTTCACATACATAAACGGGTTTCTTCGGTCTGCTTAATTATGCATGATGAAATGAGTTTTGCTTCGATTTTTATGATCTTTTAATGGTTCAATTGGGCAACATTTAAATGAAGGTTATGAATAGTAATTGAACAAACCTTTAAAGGAAAGTTACATGTTAAAATGGTATCATTATTAGGCACGAAAAGAACGTGGTATTGTTTTTGTGAGATCTGATATTTACGTTTTGAAGTTGAGGACGTCATACTATTACTTCCAACTGTCTCGGACACTTCGAGTATTTTCTTGGGTCAGCCTCTTCGAGTAGTTTTCCGAGTTATCGATATCCAAGAGGGGTTGGGAAGGGTAAATACTGAAATACAATAAGGAGGGTAAATGGGGATGAAGAGGGTAAAGCCATGAAAATGTGGCGTCATTTCCGGTTTTTGACGTCATTTCCGGTTTGTGACGTCATTTATTCAATATGGCAGATAATATGATGGACCGGAAATGGCTGTAGTACGTACACATTCTTAGACCGGAAATGACGTCAAAAACTGGAAATTTGACATAAAAAAAATGTCACAAACCGGAAGTGACGTCACGATCCAAGTGGTGGCCGAACCGGAAGTGGCGTACCTAGTTCATATTTACTACTACTGATGAAGATGATCTTAACTCGGATAAATCAGGCGTTAAACAAATTTCAAATACTGAAGTTAACAACCCAGCTTTTAGCACAATGCTACCTAAATAAATTCATTAGAGAAAGGTATGACTAAGCTCAGTAACGCTAAAGCTAAAAATGTTGAAGCTAAAGTTAGTACAGTAGACACTAATTTAAAGCAAGTTAAAACATGTCACCGTTGTTTATGACCCCAGGTCATATAAAACAAAATTGTCGCACTAAGGATGAAAATCTACAGCAGGTCTGACAACGTTGGGGAAAAGTTAAACAAGAAGTAGGATTTTCTTCAAATAAACCAAACAACAAAAACGGTCGTGGAGGAAACCGATACAGGGGAAATAACTGAGGTAAACACGGAAATTATTTTTCTGGTTTCAATAATAGGGATTCTGTTCAGTTTAACAAGAAAAATAACCCTTACGCATTTCAGGATAACACTAGCAATAGCGGTAACAATAATTACAATAACGGACAACAAAATCAAAATAATGGTAATAATAATGCTAGAAATCAAAACCAAAATCAGCAAAGGCAATATAACACCAACCAAAACCGTATTCCACAACACGCTACAGACGTAAACGAGAGTAATGATTCATGCCAAAATGGTTGCAATCCAAAAACGAGCTAAAAGTCTGAATGTTAACAGGGATTCAGAACTAAACTCAAAACAGTCAGAACAGAGCAGTAATGACGATCAAAATCCACACGTCAGCTCAGTTCATGCTCAAACTCCTGTTACCCAAAGTAACGAAGTAAATAGTACTCACTCATTAAAAGGAAAATGTATTCCATTATTTTCAGAGGACGATGCAAATAAATTAATGCTTAATTTATATTTAAACGTCGAATGGCAGCAGCAAAAACTTGCTTTGCCAGATCGCACATTAGCCTTACCACGTTTAGCGCCATATTTTGGCAAAATACAGTCAAAATATGTTGCAAGATCTATAGACAGTATTAAAAATCTCGTAAATGAATTTACAAATGCTTTAAATACAGTTAACATTAAATACGATTTAACTTGTAACTCAGTAATAGTAACACTATTCGAGGATGGTTTAGATTCCACAAATTTTTATTCAGAATTAAATCCAGTCGATACTAAAAAGCCGATCGTTCTCGCTTTATTAGGTCACGAACGCACAGTTCAGTTTAAACATACGGATGATTCATTCTATAAAGATGGAGTTAAAATGCCTTCAGGTACTTCTATTGGTATTTCATCAGCAACGCAAAAAATTGGAAAATTAGAATTCCAACAGTTGTAGGAACGTTTGAACCTACAATTTGCTTAACGTTTTGAACAGCAAAAATGTTGACGACCCAAACGCGTCACCAGCGAAGCACTCATCGTTGGGAGAGCGAGGAAACTTGCTTACGAGCATTTCTGCTGAACCGGGCAACAGATGGTACAAGCAGCACCATCTAGTGTCCGAAGTTGATACTAGCTGTGAGTCAGAGCAGCAAAACGAAGCATCGCTCGACTCAGAGCAAACAGCACCTAACGCTGACAACGTTCAAGTGTCAGCGTTTAACGTTCAAAACTAAGGTTAAATATTCACGTCCACACTTAGTGTTCGACGTTGGTAATAGGCCAGAAATATGTTTATTAGAAAAAGGGTCTTCACTTTTTTAAATTACAAATACAGCAGCGCAACGCATGCTTAAGAACTTTAGTGTTAAATATCACTTAATTCCGATGACCACACCAGTCAATTTGGTTGGGGTAGGAAATCGTCAGATTAAAACCGATAAGAAAATAGTAACAACTATAGAAAAATGCGAATTTTTAGAAATCAAGAATTCATTATCGCTCCTGATGGTTCATTTGGTAACATTTCAGTACTATTGGAATACGATTTCATGTCAAATAAATCAGATTCGTTAGCATTAAATTGCCCAGATAACGTCTTAACTATAGGCGATTTAAAATTTCAAATGTCGTTAACACCAGAATTAGCTCATGTTGCTTATACTCAAAATAAGGAAATAATAAACAGGGAATATTATAAACCCAATCATATTTACGTAGAGTCACTTAACGTAGCTACAGATGTAGAGACCGATGATAATCCTAAATCTACATGGAATTGTACACCTAAACAACATTTAATAGACATTACGAGACAAAATCATTCCGTCAAATTGAGAGAGTAGAACAACCGGAAATTTACATTTTATGTATCCCGAAATACAGACAGGAGTATTCCAACCTGAAAATGGCAAATTTCCGGTACGTCTTGCTCACAGTCTTGTTAACACAACTCCCACAGGTATTATTGGAGTCATGTGCATTAATTTTAATGGATTTGATGTAGAACTAAAAGCGGGTACTATCCTAGGCACGTACACGACAGCTATTATCGAGTACGAGGATAACGCTTCCTTAGATTAATCAAATTCAAACTTGCCCACCTCAAGTCCCATTGAGAAATCTCAAACCGCAAGTCCCATCAAGCTATCTCAAATCTCAAGTCCCATCGAGATTTCCCAAAACCAATCCAAACCAAGTGAAAGCTCATCGGAGGTAACAGTTCGTAGCCTAGCTGACGCTCCCAAGCCTAAATTCAAGGCGGAACTTGATGCCGAATGGGAAATTTTAAAACATAGTTTCACGTTTCCAGATTTAAATAAGCAGGAAACGGAAGAATTTCTAGATATGCTTAGAAATCACCAAGATTCATTTTCTAAAAACAATTTTGATCTAGGATGTTACGAGTGATACGAAGTTCCTATAGATACTGGTGAATCACAACCAGTAAATTAAAAAATGTACCGAGTTCCTTTTCACCAACGTGAATTATTGGATAAATACATTGACGAAATGCAAAGAGTAGGAATAATCCAAAAAGGAAAATCCAAATGGTTATCTCCTTGTCTAATGATAAAGAGAAGGCCAACTGGTTATCGCGTAGTCGTAGATTTACGCGGCTTAAATTCTGTCGTGGAAAGTGTAAACGTTCCAATACCCACTGTGATGGTTGAAAGTAAGGCTCACCTTAGCGGAGGTAAGTATTTTACACGTTTAGACTTCAAGTTTGGATTTTACCAACTTAAACTAGCTGAATCAGCTAAACCTAAAACGTGCTTCTCTGCTGACTCTAAAACCTATTTCTTTAACCGGCTCTCAATGGGCCTTAAAACAGCACCTGCGCACTTCCAATTTTGTGCATAACAAATATTTGCAGATGTACTAGGAGCCTATTGTACCATCTACTTTGACAATTGTCTCCTGAGTAGTCCAGATCTTAAAACTCACATCAGTCATGTGAATCGAGCACTAGAACTAGTCGCTCATTCCGGACTGAAACTCAGCGTTGAAAAATGCGAATTTGCACGTAAAAAGGTCAAATTCTTAGGCTTTATGTTAGACGAATATGGGATACAACCTGATAGCGATTAAACAAAAGCTATGCAGCAGTATTCTACGCCTAAGACACCTAAACAAGTCCGTTCATTTTTAGTCATGGTAAATTTCTACAGAAGGCATATTTCTTCATTCGCCGAAATGTCACAGATTTTAATAAAAATTGTAAATTTATATGGGGCGAAGACGAAGAAAGAGCTTTTCAAGAACTTAAACGAGCTATGATAAATGCTGCAGCGCTTAAACACCCAAATTTCTCTAAACCCTTTTTCCTTGAAACAGACGCTAGTGGAGTAGCGATCGGGGCTGTTTAAGTAAATATCACGGCGGTATAAACTATCAGTTAGCATACACTTCCCGAACCCTCACTGAGGCAGAAAGGAAAGAAACGACTACAACAAATGAAATTCAAGCGATTATACATTGTATAGATTATTTCGTTGCTATTTACTTGGTAAGATGTTTTTCTTAACAACGGATCATTAAGCAATTTGCTATCTTTATTGTGCCTCATCCCTCCCCACCCCAAATTAGCAAAAGTATTACTTCAACTCAGGGAATACGAATTCATCTTACGTCATAAGTCAGGCCGGCTTCTAGCAGTTTCTGACGCACTATCTCGTATAGAGATACCAGCCGCTGTGTTAGGCAGTCAATTCCTGGTTGACACGACAACACCTAGCGGCGGAACAGCGAAGCGATCCGTTCTTAGGCCAAATAATAAAACGACTTAAAGATCAGTCATCAGAAGACCTGATCGACGCTAACAAGTGAAACATCTTTTATAAAGATTATGACGCAATTCTATACAGAATTCGGCTTGCAGACCCAAATAGAGGCCGTATGCACAATCTAGCACAGATGTGTATACCAAAATCTCTACGGAAATATTCTATCCGGGATTACCATTCCACCCCTGGCACTGGACATCGTGGAGCCAGTAAAACTAGAGAATTAATAGAGCTATATTGCTATTGGTCTAAAATGATGGATGAAATTGCTCATTACATTAAAACTTGTCAAGTATGTCAAGCTTACGTCAGACCTAACAAGTTACTCAAGGCTAAGCTAAGAGCTTACCAACCCCTACAGAGACCAGGTTATTCATGGAGCTTGGATCTCATTGGACCCTTTAATAAAAGCATTCACGGGAACGTCTATATAATGACGTTAATTGACGACTTTACTCGTTACGTAATTGCAGTTGGAATTCCAGATAAGAAAGTAGAAATAATAGCTAAAAAGTTGTTTTCTCACCTTATAGCTAGATATGGAGCACCCGTGCAACTGCGCGGAGACAACAGAAGTGAGATAAACAATGCTATTGTGGCAAGATTGTCAAATTTGTTCAATATTAAACAGATAAACTTTACTCCTAACACTTCGAGGGTAGGAGGACCAGTAGAAGCAGCAAATAAAAGAATAGAGACATTATTGCGTAAAATTTCAGCATGTTGTCCAGAAAATCGGTACGCATATTTAGAATTAGTGACCATAGCGCTAAATGTGCGTCCTAATTCAATCACACTAATTAGTTCACATTATTTACATCATGGTTCAGAAATTCGATTGCCGAGTGCATTAGCTTTCGAACCACCACGAATCTGCTATGATAGTAATGACACTATAGTACGTCTAGAGAGTAGACTACAAGCAGCATTCGAAGTTGCTAGAGCGCATACTTGGAAAGCAGTTAAGAGACAACAAAACTTTTATGATCGTACCGCACGACCTTACCGGTACATAGTCGATGATTACGTATTATTACGCAACTTCTTACCAATAAAACAAATTTCACCGAAATTACTTCGAGCTTGGACAAGACTGTTCAGGATTATGGAATTCGTTAACGATGTTATCGTTCGTATTGTACACTTTCTGGATCTATTAAAAGTCGTTCACGCACGTGTGAACAATCTAAGACCATGGTGCCTACGAACGAATAACCAACTGTTCCTTTTAACGGGCATAGCGATTTGGAATTGTCGGAGCAGCTTAACGGTACTTTAACGGAAGCTGAAATAAAATTACAAGAATACATAGCAAAACTTTTGGAAGATCCGACGGACCCTTTATCGGAGATTCAACCGCCAACGTTTATGCCTTCCGAATCCGACGATGCAGCTAGCGATTCAGAAACGAGCTCAACTAAGAAACGCAATTGCGTTGAGCCAAAATCGGCCGCTTATATACAAAATAAATACGATTTAATAGATTACGAACTTAATAAGCAAAGAATGCTTGGTTCTACACATGGTTATAATACCCGTAGCAGTAAAGCCGCCCCAGAAATTAGGCTGCGTCGGCAGTTGGAAGAGGCAAACGTTGAGGATGAGTAAGTCTTTGTGTAGCCAACGGCAAACAAAGAAAACATGGCGTCACCGTGAAGGAACATTCACGTGCTCTGCACACGGGGACCCTAGTGAGTAAAATCGGAAATACCTTTCCGAAACCAACGCATGATTGCTAGACCAGTCACCTACGTAGTTTCGATTCTCACAGTGTGTAACACTACCAATATTTACATCGCATAAATGCATGACAATAGCTTAAGTCTATTATGTTTCAGTATGTAATATAAAATAGCCTTGAGACGGAAACTCGTAGCTTGTTTTAGAAAATGCTATTATTGAAAATAATGCAGTAATGCATTTTCAAATGCGTATATCGAATTAGATTTTTTTAGACTCATTATGGTCAATAATTAAGTTTAAATCACATAATATTGTGATAAGATTTAAATGAGCTTTTGGAAGTTGTTTAAACGGAAATATTTTGCATAAACAAATTTGGTACTATCATTTCCACTTCCAGCAAATAAAAACAGTAATATTTACTAACCATACGAATGAAATTTGGAATAAAGCTTAAATGTAATATCACATGATGCAATTTTGAAAAGAAAAAAGAAAATAATAAATAGGAATTTTCTTACCATATTGTCCATTGTGGCGTACGGGGCAGTCGTTCCTGCAGGGGCCGGGATGCCGGCACTGCTGGACACCGCTGCCGGAGGCTCCCGCATCAACAGCGTCCGGGGCGTCTGGGTCATGGACGTGGGCGATGCTGATGAGGTCCGGAAGCGGCGTCTGCTCCTCCAGCAGACAGTCCGGGAAAAGTTCTGCGAGATCATCAGGCAATTCGTTGATTGTCGGGGCAGCCTCTAGCTAACACCCTATGCAGATTTTGTTGCATAAAAAAGATGTTTTCTGCATTTACCGCACGCCAGAAATAAGCCGAAAATTGTTCAGTCCCTTGAGGAAACGGTGGTAAATTCAGTAATCGACAATGTCAGCACAGTCTATCAGTCAGAGGATTGCATTGCAAATAATCTGCACTTAAACGCACTTGTTGCGCTTGGGTGGACTCTTCGGGCGGGGCACCGTCAAGTAGGATATTTTCCCTGGATTCTCTAGGATTACCTCCATAAAGAAGAGCCGGAGCACATAGTCCAGCGGATCTTCATCGGGTAGCACCGGGGATAAAGGAACTTCTTCGGCAGCCCGGTGGGGACATTCATCAAGTAACGATGGCGTCTTTTTGCA
This sequence comes from Lithobius niger, assembly GCA_023313725.1. Taxonomy (NCBI): domain Eukaryota; kingdom Metazoa; phylum Arthropoda; class Chilopoda; order Lithobiomorpha; family Lithobiidae; genus Lithobius; species Lithobius niger. Next base: position 116,818 of record JAHWFP010118032.1, on the reverse strand, counting down.
ATGCAGATAATGATCTATGCAGACCGAAAATAGTAGCAAGTTCACGGATAGCAAAGGAAGTCTTTTATGTAGCGAGGCATATCTGTGACCGCGCTCCTCTCCTCCTTTGGACTCACCTTCCTCCTCTTTTGTGGGGGATCCATAGCAGTGAAGATTGGGGAGAAAAAGCGAAAGCAAACAGTCGGATTGAAGTACACAACTGCGTGTGCGGGTAAAACTGCCAAATTTTCCCAAGTCCAAAAAATGTGACCCAAAAATGGACATTGGAAAAAACCAATGGGTGCAAAGTTCAGGCTTGGCGTTACGAAAATGAGGGTGTCTCTTTTTCCTAGGGACCTAGCTCACCCCCTCTGCTCTTTTAGTGACCATCAGCTATTGCTTACATGGTCTCGACCACGCTACATTTTGAGGTCAGCTCAAGCCAACATGGCCCAGAGCCATCCCCCATCCTTTTCAACCCACCGACCACTTTCGTATATTGCCGACCGCCTTCCCTCAGCAGAGAGAGTGAACATGCTCAATTGCAATCATCAGCAAGTGAAAGGGATGGTCAAAGTAGGTCAGGATGCCTCACCCTTGACCATGACAACAGCTTGCTAGCCACCCAAGAAGCTAAAATTAGCAAACTCACTCCAAAAGGGATAATACAAAACTATTCTTTTGAAATAAGAAAAGAAAATTCTGAAACATTACTTAGTGAAATAAATTATTTAATTTATGTATAAATGTCACTAACAAATACAAGATTGTGTGAATAATTGTGATATGTAACTTAGAAATATATGTGAATGTAACTTAACTGATGTAGTCCAAAATTCATGTATTTTCATAAAAACTGTGCAACATACAATGAATTGTGGTAAAAGTGTCAGGATGACAAATAAATGGAGAAAAGAGGCTAAGTCATAGAACAGGGATCACTCCAACATGATCCAGGACTAATGAATTAAAAGATAAGTGATTCCTAGCCTTGTGGTGAAAGCAAAAAGTGTAAATCATACACCCCACCCTTCCTTGCCACGATACACATAAAATTAATTGCCATTAATACGCAAATTTAAATATAGAAACGTCGTAAGTTAATGGGAAAAATATATAACTTACTATAACTTGAACCTAAACACAATAGTTCAACATGAAGAACTTTGCTGTTACTTGTAGTAAGGCACATTAACTTGTAAGACATTGCCGTTACTTGTAGTAAGGGACCGCTCAGAATTTGTCAGTGGGGGGGGGTTGGAACATTGTGTAAAAGATAACATACTTTTTTTCAGTCCACCCCCTTTATCCAAGCCAAAAAAAATGTGTCCCCCTTTCGCAATCTTGGATTTTTATTAGCCCCCCCCTACAAAAAAGATTTTTGACTACTTAAAACGAGTTTTCCTATTTCCTACTAGTCTTCCTGCACGACTGAATAGTTGTTGGGCACTAGAATATTCTTCATCGTCAGTGCTAACTTCTTCACTACTATCTTCGTCGTCATCTTGCACCATATCTTCATCGCTGCCTTCGGTTTCACTCACAGTTTCCATAATTACTTCTGCAACTGAAAGTTCAGGTTTTTTTGAAGCACTCAAAATGTGAAATGTAATTCTACGGATTTTATCTGCTTTTCTGCCCACCATGGATAGTTTGTGAAACCCTAGGTATTTATTCAGTTCAGTAAGCTTTAGTTTGCCCAACTGACCTTCGTCAATAAGTGCAAGCCAGTTGTATTCGGTTACAGATTTCTGTGTGGTATCGTTTTTACCTTTTTCACGCTCGTTTTTTCGAATACTTCGTAGAGATTCCAATTTTTGAATGTGTTCTATGTACGACTGAACGTATTTCTTTTCTGTTATAAAGTCATTTGAAAACTGTTCAATTGCTTCGGTAGAGAGCAAATCTCCAGCCTCCCACCTTTTTTTAATGTTGTGTCTCGGCTGGAAATCATCAGGACTACGAGATGTCCCACCATCGTTATGTGTTCTAGATTTATATACAGCCTTATACTTAAATGTTGGCAGTAAAGCGTAGTTGGGTTCAGGCCGAGGAATTCTCATCATGCTTGAACCAACCCAATCATATTTCCGGCAGTATTGGCAGAGATTACAATTTATAGAAAAGCATCCTCTTCGAATAAATTCTGGGTATAATTCGCCCTCTTCGAAATGGCCGTCGTAAAACAATGCAATTTTAGCGAAATAACCAGACCCAGGAATTTTGTCTCGCTGGTTTTTTGGAGCCGCAGTGTACTGTAACAATTCATCTCGGTTACAGAATAATGAATCTTCAATTGTTTCACTTACAAACCCATGTATGTAATCCGACAGAACAGGAGCACCATCAATGCGAACACAAAGTTCAGTGGCTACATACCAAGCATTTTTTTGCATCCATTTTTCTTCTAGTTGATCATACTCAGTTAAACTAAGCGAAGCTATTTCACTCTGGCTTTTCCCATCAAATCGTTTATAAACTTCCCACTGTAACGTTGCACCATCAACAACAGCATCACCAAATGCAGAGTTAGTTCGCTCAGCTTCGTTTTGCCCACTATCTCCACGTGATCTATGGACCCTTATATAATAATCCATGTTGTAAATATGAGAAAGTCCTGCTGCACGATATTTTACTTCATGATTATTTACTGCAACTCCAGGACCTGCATCAGTAAACTCTGCCCATCTGGGTTTGACTACTGGGAGTTTGAATTCATGCAGATAGTGTAGTGTGTTGTTGCAGCTTGCAGAAGATCAGTATAATCTTCAAATATGACCTATTCTGTTACAGATAAATTACCAAGCAAACATTTGGCCAATTCACTACACTGGTTCAACACTGCTTCCACTTTCTGAAAAAGTTGCTGTTCATTAGTGCTGAATAAAGACTTTTCTGAATGTCCCCAAGTTAGTGCCAAATCAAGGATATGTAAAAAATGGTTCAATCTCTTTTGATCATAGGTCTTGTATTGACAATTAGCAAGAGCCATTAACTTCTTTACGTCACTTTCAATTGTCATGTCGAGGAGTAAAAAAACATTTGCATGCACCCAAGAAGCAAATCCTCTGAAGTATTTAGTGTAGAAAATGTCGTCTTGTTTTACCTCGTGTTTATCTGGAAATTCACATCGCATTCTGTGGGTTTCATTCGCCCAAACAGTGCCAGTTGATGGCACAATTGCTTTGGGACGAACAACAACGATGTGTGTATCTTCTTCAGTCACAAGCTTCTCTTCACCATTCTCACACAAAATACTTTTTTTTTTCATTATGCTCTGAGAAGCCGGTGTCTGATACATGGAGCTTTCAGGGAAGTCATATTTAGGAAGCTGACATGCCCTTTCACCTGTCACTGTGAGACTTTTTACGTTGCGCGTTTTCTCTAGTCCCTCACTTGTTCCTGGACGAACGTAAGCTTTGTCATCCATTGATTTCATATATGCAAATTTAGAGTTTTCTCCTGCACGGCAACCAAACAAATAATGCTGTACATTTCGAACATGAGCACGCTGGTGGTGGGTATTTTCATTGTCGCAGTCTTCAGCCTTAGGGGGTTTCTTCGTACAAAATAGTCCTTTCCCATGTGGTGCTTTGCTTGAATACTTCTTGCATTTCTCGGCTTTGACCTATTCCATGGAGTGGTAGCTGACTTAATAAGTGCCTTGCCTTTCTGCTTTAACCTATAGTTCGCAATGGAAAGAAGATCTCTTTGTTTCACATGCCGATTTGTGTACATGACAGGATTATGTCGTCTATCATGATATGTAGCTTTCTCTTCTATTGCTTTAGCGACAAACTCTTCGTCTGATGAATCGAGCATTTTCTTCCTTCCAGCACCAAGTTTCCTTCGTTTTAAGCGGCGTGCTTCACACATATTTAAAGCAGTTCTCTTCACAGCTCTTTTACATTTACGTTCAGCAGTTCGATCTTTCTCAGGGCTGAGCATACCATTAATAATTTCTATCTCAGACCGCAAAATTAAAGTTTTTCCTTCTAAAGAGTCAATGCGTGCGTTGGGCCATTTACCATTTTCTGCAAAATCGTCTGCTCTGTTGTAGCAATGTTATTAATGCATTTGATTTTCTCAAATTCCAGTTGAGCAGAAACTTTATCTTGGGCTCTTTCTATGCAACTGTTTACTTCTTCAGTAACTGACTTGACTCTCTGTACACTTTTAACCATCTTATCGCCACTGAAACCAAAATTTCGAATTTTATTTCTCCATTTATTTCCTGCTAATAAAACCTTTGCACATGCTCGATCCCATTCAGAATCCATGGTGGATAAAATGTCGGATACTTGATACCTATCTAAATACAGTCTGTGACAACTTGACGTATCTGATGCATCATTTACCTCAACACGATTTATAAAGTCTTGAATGTTTAACAAACCAGTTTTCAGAATGATGTATCGTACGTCGTTTATGTACGCAATATCAACACAAAGGCCATATTCTTGATGTAAAACACAGTCTCTGAAAACGTTTTTGGGTAAAGTACTGTTGGTTTGGTGTGCACTAAACAACTCGAATGCAGTATCAAACAATGTAAAACCGTCACTATCAATGCCATTCCACTTTAGCATTAGATGTTTGTGAATTTCTAGTAGTCCCTGCAACTTGTTTGCTTTATCACATCGGTTCTCATTTTTACATTCTGCGTACATACTTTCAAGCAAGACTTCTAAATTTGCAACTGAACACTTCTGAAGTGAAGACCGATAGTCACGTGAATCTGTTGTAGCGATTCTTGATAATTTACGCAACGTAGCCTTCGAACTATGGGGTGAAGCCATACCCCGATCCATCAAACAAATTCAGTAAGCAAGATCTATATTGGCAAGAACCATAGCACGTTCGTGGATACGGAGTTCCCAGCACTAGCCACAAGCCCCAGAAAGTGATTTCTGTTCCAGATATTTAGCAAATATAACGAAAAAATTTGTTTCAGGCATCGAGAATTGTTCATGCACATATAATTTAATTCATACATGAGCATTATAGAATAATGAAAAAAAATCACGTTTTACATTTACAAATCTTTGCTCGGAAAGCTTTCAACGCCAATTGAGATTGAAACTGCATGAGCGAGGAACGTTGCTTCAATCCCACTTGGCCTTGAATGTTGTAGTACTGGTTCCACAATTTCGTGCCAGGTGGTGACACTTTTTTGGCCGCCTGCAAACTCGCGCTAGTGAATGACATTTGACAACCACGTGCTTCTTGAACCAACAATACTCTGAGACGGTGATTTGTTATGGCGACGCAAGACATTTCTGACTGGTTGTCTCAAAATAATCTTGAGCAGTTTAAACAGCAACTGTTGGATCAAGGTTTCGATTCTTTAGAGTCAATTGCAATGCTCAGTGACAGTGATTTAAAAGACTTGTGTGGTGTATCCTTGCCTGGACATCGTAGGAAGATACTACTGTATTCCGGAGCCCTTAAAGACCAAATTAAACAAAACAACATCCAGCAGTCACTTGGTAAGATTCCATGTCAAGTTCGTCAGAAGCGCCAGACAATTTTGCATTTTTCATCAAAACCCCCCAAAGTGGTGGTTGTAGATCCAGCTCCATGGCAGAAAACGAGGTGGTGGTATAAAAACCCGCAGACACCAAGAACTCGTTTTTATAACGACCTGTTTCCAAAGTTGTACAAAAGTGCCTACGTTACTATGCAAACTAAATTTGAAGAATACCTCTTTCTTGAAAGGGAAACGCGATGGGAAAGGAAAGGAAAAACAGAGTGTTGGGAAAAAAAAAATTTTCTTACATCCATCTGACAACCCAGCAGGACTAAAGCAATTTTTAACATTGCCATCGCCTCCAAAACATGCGGACATAAAACACTGCGGAAAAAGCCTCACCGATCTTCAAGTTATTTCAAATTCAGTACAAGGAGAAATAGATGTAGTGCAGGCCTTACATTCTTCTTTGTATGACTGGGTACTGGACTGGTACGTAAAGCAGGCAACGATGAACAGATTCAGTATTGCACCTCAACCCTTGAAGTTCTTGGGGATCTTCTAAAATCTATCAGTAATATCATACAGCAGGTGTCACAAGTTCATGAAAAATTTAAGTCTGTGTTTGCATCTGCACATCTGCACATCTAAAAATTGACACAACGTCACATGCCTTTCGTCATTAATATGTAATATCCATTAACGCTCAGCCTTCTGTTTAGCTAATGATATAGTGACTGCTGATTGCCCTATACTCTGTGGGTCACCGAACCGCGTTTCGGACTCCCTTCCTTCCCCTCCTATTGCCTTTCGCTACGGTACGCCCAAAACTTGTACGCATTATACTTTACTTGATTCTTGGTGCCGATGTTCTTGATTGTACGACCTCCCAAAAAGATGTTTTGCCTTATTTTTATATGATTTTTACCTGTGCCTTTTTATGTGCCCGAGCTCACGCTCCACGACAATGCTCGTATATATGTGACTAATTGTTCCCTTTCTTTTTTTTATCCTCCATATTTTGTAACCTTGATGTTCTTTTGCCTTTTTACACTTTCTCTATCATCCCCGATGTGTGCCGACTCCCACGGATATAATTATGTTGCCAC
>JAHWFP010118032.1:46092-95446 GCA_023313725.1 Lithobius niger | reverse complement strand
ATTTCATTTATTTGTATTAGCAAGTCTGTCGTGCTTTTGTTTTTTTTATAGCCATATTGTGTATTATTTAGTAAATTAAATTTTGTTAAGAATTCTGTAATTTTATTTGAAAAGAATCTTTCAATTATTTTGTCTATTATTGATAATAATGAGATTGGTCTGTAATTATTTTTATCATTCCTGTCGCCCTTTTTAAATATAGGCCTTAGTACTTGCACTTTCAGTTGTTCTGGCCATATTTCATTATCAATCATTTTGTTAATTAGTTTACATACGAAAATTGAGGTATTTTCTTCACTCTGTTTGAAATTTTCTGTATTAAAGCCGTCGATACCTGTTGCATTTGAGTTTTTTTAATTCTCTTATTATTTGAATTATTTCTGTTATAGTAGGATATTTTACAAAAAATGTTTTGTCATATGTTTTTGAATGTTTTTGTTTAAGTTTATTAAACACCGTTCTATAATGGTTCCATTTTTATAGTTATTTAATTTTGTTCAAAGACTTCTTAATTTTAGTACTTGAATAATAAAATTGTCATTAAAGTCATTTCTTAATTTTTGTATTTCAGTTTCTTTAAATGTATTTGTAATATCTTTATCTATATTCTTTTTTTTCTGATTTTGTTGTCCGTTTATTTCATCTACTATATGCCATAATGTTTTACCATCGTCTGTTTTTTTATTTTTTTATTTTATAGTATTCTTGTTTACATATTTTAATTTTACTCGTTATAATACATTTTAAATCTCTGTATTGCTGCAATAATTTAATATTTATCTCCTTTCCTTGATTTTGTATTTCCTTCCACAGATTGTTTTTTTTTTATTTATTAAGGCTATTAATTCAGTTGTAATCCACTCGTGCCTTTTTTGGGGTTGAAAGTTCTCTATGTTCTTTTTTTGTTTTGTTTTTTTACAAATATTCCTATCGTATATATTTTTTATTGTAGTGACAATTTCATTACACATGTTATTCGGGCATTCTATACTATCCAAAAAATCCCAGTTTTGGAATTGTAGATCCTTAATAATGTTTTTATGGTTATATTTCTGATAAATGTTATCTTCTCTTGTTTCATTTTCTGTGTTTCTGTTCTGGTTCGTTTTCCAGAGCCAGCACACTGTAAAATAATGATCAGCAATTTTTATTTTAATTGTTCCACTATTTTTTGCCAGCCTATTTCTCCTAGCTTTACATATATATGGTCTATGCATGATTTTTGTAATATTTCTTTTTTATTTACATGTATTATTTCTTCTCTTGTAGCTGATTCTATTAAATTCTCAAATCCTGCTCCTGCCATCATATTTTCATATTTATCAATACTGCTTTGGTCATATTTATCCTTATTGCTATTTTCACTTTTTTAAATATCAATGTTTATGTCACCTATTATAATCACACTTTCTTCATTCTGATGTTTATTTTTTATTTTAATATGTTCCTTTAGTTCTTTTATGAAGTTATTTTTGTTTGTCTCAGGTCTTCTGTAAATGGTTATTATTTTAAAAGTTTGTAGTTGTTTTATTAATACAAGTTCTAAACCCTCATTGCTTGCTATTTCTAGATTTTTGGGTTTATTATAATCAATAATAATGTTATCTTTTACATATATCATTATTCCGCCTCCCCTACTTGTTTTTTCTCTTGTTATATTATAATTGTGATAACCGTCCCAATTATAACTTGATGTTTCATTTTTTTTTGCTTACTTCTGTTAATACAATTACATTCCACCTTATTTTTGTTTCTGTAATGTGATATTTTAAAAGATCCCAGTTTTTTTCTTAAACTTCTGATGTTGACATGGATTACTTTTAAAATGATATTTTTCCCAGTTTCCTTTTCAATTTCTTCTTTAACTTCTTCATTTGTTTCAAAGATCTTATTTTTATACATTATTATTGACTTGCTGCTGTAAATCTTCCTCACATTTCACCAACCTTACTTCTTGTTCATTTTTATTTCTTCTCATCATTATTTTTCCTCTAAGGAACCAAACATACAATAATAATAATAATAATAATAATAATAATAATAATAATAATAATAATAATAATAATAATACAATTTTCCTCGTGAAAGGGTGGATAACGGAAGGACATGCCACTAACACTGGTCCAGGTAAATTGGTTAAACAGGGTGACATATACACCAGGAGCTCTAATGGTAGGGGTGCAGTAGACAGTGTGTCAATGAGAATAATTTTAAACGTTTAATAAAAATGTTTGTTGTTGGAGCAGTTACAATATCATCCGTGAGGCCATTCCAAATGGTTGTTACACGTAGCGCAAAGTAATGTTTGCGGCAATCCTTGCTTGCGGATTGAACACGCAACTTGAGGAAGTGCCTCCGAGTTAATGATAATGGATGTCGCTCGAAGAAAAGAAGATCGACACCCAATAGCCCGTGAACAATCTTGTATGTAAGACTGAGGTCGGCCCTCAGTCGTCTTATTTCGAGCGGCTCAAGACCAGTTTGCTGCAGTCGTTCACCCTGGGAAAGTTCACGTAGACCGGGCAGGTTACGAGTGAAACTTCATTGCACCGATCTGAACAAATCAATATCCTGGAGAAAATACGGCGACCAAACTAGGCTTGCGTACTCAAGGAGCGGACGAACAAACACCCGAAAGGCCCAAACGCGAGTTTTAATACATGAGGAAACGAAACACTTATTGACCACGGCCAGTCTGCGAAAAAAAAGAGCCGAAATTTTGAGGCAATGAACCGTGGATTTCAAGTCCGACATAATCCATACTGCTAGATCGCAACATATAGTTTTCGATTCAAGTTTCGTTCCTGCCAGTTTGTACATATGGTTGGGGTTGTTAGCTCCCAGTTGCAAAGCAATACACTTCTCCTGAGACAACGTAAGTTGCCAATCGATTGACCATTGTTTGATCATATCGACATGGCATGAAAGTTCGTAACCGTCCGCCAAATTAAGGATCTGTGACCCACACTTTAAGTCGTCCGCAAACTTGTATTGTATTGTATCTTTTCTGACACAAGCACAGCAAAACTCAAGACCTTAAAGGGGGAGACTCACACCCTGTTTTTCACTAAGAGATGCTCCTTTTGCAATTGTTTTGCTTGTCCGTGATACAAGCCATGTGTAGTCTCCCCTCCCCCCCTTTTTTTAAAATGGCACCCTCTGATTGGCTGTTCATGTAAGAATACGCAAACTAAGTAAAAAAAATATCAATTCAATGGTGTAAACAAACAAGATGGCCACCAGTGTTGCATAAGGGTTGTCACATGACTCTGCACTTAATGTTTAATAGTCCCGCACTCGAACAAACAAAATGGCCGACTTTGGTGGGTAACATGGTATCACGTGACTCAAGCACTTATTTAACAGTCCTGCACTCGAATGACAGACCTCTTTGCATTATGGGTGTAACATGACGTTCAATGCATCGGCAACTATAACAGCTACAAAAGTATGGCTCTATAAACTTGTCTACTTATCACACTCGGTAATGAGCTAGTCATCAATTCGCCAGATAAGGCAACTGGTATCAGTTCAATCCTGGCCATTGCCCTAGCCTGAGAAAAAAAATTTTCTTCAGTCATAATACAAGAAATGAAAAATAACATTTTGCCGGCCCCCAGTCTGGCCGGCTAAAGATGGTTTCTTTTTGCCTAAAACATACTTAACCTGGTAATTTTAGCATTACATTCCTCGAACGTGATGTTCCCCTCCAGGTTACTTCCGGTCTGTAGACGCCTGCTTGCATATCCCAACGCGCATGCGCGGCGCGGTCCTCCCTTATAAAAGAGACAGCGCGCACGCTATCGGCATTCATTTTACTCTCAATGTGTCAGGCGGTGACTCGAGAGGGGAGGCAGGGCGGGAGTTAGGTTAAGTATGTTTTAGGCAAAAAGAAACCACTTTTTAGCCGGCCAGGCTGGGGGCTGGCAAAATGATCTTTCTTTATTGCCAAAACAACTTAACCTGGTAATTTTAGCATTACCAGTTGACCTCGTCAAAGTTGGTGACAGGCACCGCCTGTACGAGCGCCCCGTGATGCAAGCAGGCTTTCCCCCTTGAATTCTTTACCTGCAAGAGAAAAATTCTCACTTTATTCAGAACATTTGGGCTTGACAGGAACTTGGTCTCTTTCGTAGGAATTGGTGGCCCTGAAAAGGACCATTGTTTGAGTGTCTTGCTTCTAGCTGGGTGGAACTTGCTTCCTTCATGGGTCTTGCTTCTGCTTCGTTCTGAGTGCTTAAGGGGGTTTGACCACGGTTCTGGCTGCGACGATCGATCCCAGCCGATGTAGTCCGGATTCATCCTTCGTGAGATGTGAAGGTGGACTGGTGGCAAAAAGACGCTGCTGCCAGGATTTCTTCAATTGGGGTGGCGTTATGGTGGGCCCAAGATTTGAAGATAGTTCTCACTTTGTGTGCCGTCATTCTCATGCTCTTGCTCAATTCGTGTTTGTCATAAGCTGCTTCGATTGTTTTCTTGATCCAGCGTGATACCATGACGGCTGTTGTTTCGCCGCTTTGGAGGTCCACTGGAAGGAAAAGTTGGTTTCTGCCTCGGTGTATGTCCTCGTGCTGTGTGCGGGCTAGGTAGAAGCGGAGAGCTCTGACCGGACAGAGGAGGCGTTCAGGTTCGTTTCCGGCGAGGTTCGAGAGGACAGGGAATGTTATGGGTTTCGAAGGCTCGGATGGCTTTTGAGTTTTGGCTCTGAAGGATGCTCTGGGGAAGAGTGTGACGGAAGAGAAGTTGGGGCCGAAGATGCATTATGCCGGGTCTGCAGAAAGGGCTTGAATCTCAGAGCATCTTAGACTTGCTGCCAGTGTCACGAGGAAGACAGTTTTGCGGGTCATGAGGTGGAGGGAGCTGTCTTGCATGGGTTCGTAGGGGTTTTCCATTAATGATTGTAAGACGATGGAATGGTCCCAGCCGATTACGGAACTTCTTGTAGTAGGTCGATCGGTTTCATATGAGCGTAGCAAGGCAGAAATTCGGTAGTCTTCCAGTAGGGCGGTGCGACCAGCGGCCTTGAAGACGGAGTTTAATGCGGACCGGTAGACAAGGATAGTAGAGCCTTTGAGTTTGTCGATGTTGAACATGTCACCGAAGAAGTTTACGTTTTGCCATACACCAATGAATCCAATTGGACCAGTGGCTGTCATACATGCGGTTTGTTGATTCCCTGGTTGCTTTAGATGCGACACGTTCGGCCTCTTTTTGAAGAATTCCAGCCTTTTTGAGGAGTTTGATGATAGTAGCCACCCGTGTAAGTTTAGGAATGGAAGGTTCGGGTGTAGTTTTGTTCTTTTCTGTTGTGACAGAAGATCTGGTAGAAGAGGGAGACTTCTAGGAGTGTCGCCTACTAGGTTTAGGACGAGCGGGAACCAAGCCGCTAATGGCCAGAGGGGAGCTATTAGAATGAACAGACTCTGGCTTTCTTCTATTTTCCGAAGTACTTGTTTAAGTAGTTTGAATGATGGAAATAGGTAGGCGAACAGGTTGTGCCATGGGAACGTGAGAGCGTCTAGTGCGATTGCCGAGTCGTCCGGAATCGGGCTGATGTAGTGGGGAAGTCTGGCATTGTGCTTCGTGGCGAATAGGTCCAGCATTGGTCTGTCCCAGATGTTGAAGAGAAATTCGCAGATGGATTTGCAGCTGGAAACCATTCGCCTGCTGGTGGTTTCTGGCGTGAAAGGGAATCTGCAATCACATTCCTGTTGCCCGGGATGTGAAGCCGCAGAAGGGTGATGTTGTGCGGGATGCACAAGTTGAAGATCTCCGTTGTTAAATTGTGGAGGGATCTTGATTTCTTTCCGCCTTCTTTCTTGATGTAGGCCAGGGCTGTTGTATTGTCGGCCTGAATGTGTATGACTTTGCTTTAGATTAGCGGGAGGAAGCGTCGGAGGGCTAGTAGGATTGCCCGTAGTTCCAATCCATTGATGTGGTCTTTGAGGGTGGCAGGCCAGAGGTCGGAGACTTCCAAATTATTTAGGTGTGCTCCCCAGCCAGTACTTGATGCATCTGTGAAGATTTGGAGGTCGGGTGGGGCTCCTGTAGAGGGACGGATTTTGACAGGTTTGTGACGTCGGACCACCAGAGGAGGGTTCGAAGGGGAAGTCCTTGTTGAACGGGATCTGTCTGTCCGAATTGTTTTGGTCGATTGAGTTATTGTCTATCCGGTAGTGATGGAAGGGTCTTACCATCCATCGTCCGTAGGGAACCAGATTGGCCATTGCGTTCATCTTCCCGATGAGGGAGTTCAGCTCCCGTGCGGAGAAGCTTGGTTGGAGGCGAAAGAGACGGATGTGATGTAGGAGGTCTTCTATGCGTTCTGGAGACGGGGAAATTGATGGTGACCGAAGGTCGAATGTGGCTACGAGGAATGTGAAGACTTGTGCTGGGAGGAGGCGTGTCTTTGATAGGTTTACTCCGAAACCCAGACTGTTCAGCAGGTTGATGGTCTTGTCCCTGTTGAGTTCCAGGTTGAAGGGATCTGCGTTGTTGAGGGCCCAGTCGTCGAGATAGGCGTTGGCTTGTATTTGGTGTCGGTGAAGGTCCGCCAAGATTGGTTTTAGAAGTAGGGTAAAAAGTAGGGCTGCATTCAGGCCGAAGGTGAGGCAGCAAAATTCGTAGACTTTCCGGTCGTAGATGAAACAAAAGTAATGGGTTATTGCCAGATGAAGGGGAATGTGAAGGTAAGCGTCTTCCAGATCGATGGTGACTGTCCAGTCGTTTTGCTTGAATGATTGGCGGATGGATTCGAGAGTTTCCATTTTGAAGTGTTCGTTTTGAATGAACTTGTTGAGAGGTTTCATGTTGAAAATCAGACGAAAACCTCCTGATTTCTTGGGACGGGTGAAGATTGAACTGTAAAAGCCCAGACCTAGGCTGAGGAGTTGTTGAATCGCCTTTTTCCGCAGTAGTTCCGATACTTCATACGATAGGGACGTTGTCGTTTGGGGCGAGAAGTCCCATGGAGGAGATGGCGAAAGCGGCGGTTGATGTAGGAACGTCGAACGAAAGCCGTGTTTTATTATCGTTAGGATTTCCAGGTTGGTGGTCAATTCTTGCCAGGCTGGGAAATAGTGGCGTATTCTGGCCCCGACAGGGAGACCAGCTAGGCGCAAGACGTCATTGTTGGTTTTTGCGGTAGATGCTTCTACCCCCGGGGGATGAGACTCGGCTCCTTCGGTCGGGGGTGGCGGCGCGCTTCTGTTGGGAGTGTTGGCCAGAGCGAGAGCGAGGAGCGTCGGTCCGAAAGGGCTGCTGATTCCGCTGTTGGTAGGCGGCAGTGTCGTTCGGGCGGCTGGAGGTTGATGATGCCATATTCTTGTGCCAGTCGTCTGGGGGACAGGGGTTGGCTTGCTTGTTCTTCGAGAACGGGCGGACAGAAGACATGGATTGCTTTTGTGGCTTCGGTTTTAGAATGGATGGGTTGATTTCTGAGTCGGTGTCGTGTGGAGACGTTCAGGTTGTTTGCAGACGACAAGGCTATGTCGCGGAGGAGAAGGGTGTTGTTGGACAGCATTCCTGTTGCCCAGTTCATGGCGTGGTAAGTAGCGAAGTTAGCTTTTTGGAAGAGCTGAGAAATTAGGGACGACAGTTCTTGAACTCATCTGGAGTGACATCGGACGAAAGCTTTTCACATAGCGCGTTAATGGCCGTGTGGAGGACATCTGCTTGAGAGGCCACGCGTAGGCTTAGCCGAAGGCATTTGTCGTTTTCGTACAGTACGAAAATTAGGATGTCAGCTTTCTTGGGTATTGACAACGAGGTCCTGAAATCCATCTTGATTTTGCTGCAAACAAACTCGCACTCCGGGTGGTGTCAAAGTTGCGAGGGTTAATGGCACCGTCTCCAAAGGATCGGAAGAAGCTGTTCTCACGGCCAGGGTGTGGCGTAGGAGGTTCCTTTTCGAGAAGAAGGGGATCGCCTTTGACTAGTATAGAGCCTTCGTTGCGGAGGAGACACGTTAAGAGTGTCGTTGATTGACCCAGGAGGCAGCGGGGCTTGACGTCCTTGTCTCGTGAGGCAAAACCAAGGCCTGTTGTCAGGCCACGGTTGATGACATGGGAGTCCGGCACCTTGGTGGGCTTGAACAGGAAGCAAACCGGGACAGTCTGCTCGACAGTCTTTAAAAGAGCTGCGAGCGACAGGGTGGTTTCATCAGAGGTGTCGTCCGGGAATCTGATGCGCTTCTCGGCCGCAGGGGCGGGCGACAGAGGGCGACGCGACGACAGTGTGTTGTCCGACTTGCGCTTGGGTGCCGTAGCCGGCGGGGAGGAAGCGGCACGCCTGTGCCCTTTGTGGCTTGACGTGGACGCAACCCAGTCCTGGGTACAGGCTTTGCGTACCGGTGATGTGCAGGAAGGAGGCGGCATCGGGTTGACTTGGAGGTGACGGACAGTGTCATGTACGATTTGCCGTAGTACACTGCGGCTGACGCTGAGGCCTTTCCGGGATGAGTTGGACGACAGGCCAAGCGACGAGTTCCCGTTCGGAGAATGGGCAAGTGTCGCATGGCGCCCCGGTAGGAGTCTTTGGCGACTTGAAGGTCGTGCTGGAGGGACGACAGGTCCAGCGGGCGGAAGGCGTCGTGCGCTGGCCCGGGAGGAGTGGAGAGTCAGGCGATGCGACAGCAGGAGCAGGCGTAACATCAGGAAGTGTGGTGCAGGCAGGGTCCTAGGCGGCGAGGACGAGGGCGGAAGCCGAGATCGAAGTGAGCAAGAGCACGAGGACGAGCGTCGGAAGAAGGATGGGCTTTCGAAGCGGTGGCCATCTTCGGCGAGGAATCCAATTTTCCAAACGACAGTCGGGGAACCGGGGAGCGAGGTGGCGTGGAGACACCTCTGGAGGAAAATGAATGCCGATAGCGTGCGCGCTGTTGCTTTTATAAGGGAGGATAATTTCATGACTTATTAAATGACAATGTTAGTCTTATAATTTTCTTTCGAAACTGTCTTTCGAAACAACAATAATAGCGCAAAACCAGAATTCAAAAGGCACATACAATCAACTTATCTTCTAATACAGTAATTAAAATATAAAGCATATAAATAAATAACATATATATATATATATATATATATATATATATATATACATATTATACATTATATATTATACATTATATATTATATATTATACATATATATACGTTGCCAAGAAAATTGACCTAATCTATGTGTAACAGGTGTGTTCGGAAATTAAGGAGCTCAATAAAATATCGTCCAAATATATAGTACAGTAGGCCAGTAAGATCTCTGCAAAAAATTTCGTGGTGTAAAATTGGAAATGTGCTAGTGTTATTTCTAGCGCCATAGGTAACTTTTTTTTAACACATATGTTTTATTTGCGAACTGAAGAGCTGTTTTACGCATAGCTTCTTCTGCTAGCTTAAACTGGGAAAATATCATATGAAAATCTAGCTTCGAATAGTATTTGGCGCCATTTAGGTGTGCTAATGTCTCGCTGATGATTAAGTACTGAAACACTTTCTGTAATGGCATTAAGGCCTCGTAGGTCTACTATGACTCTGTATCCTTCTAGCCTTCATGGGCTGAGCCATGCAGATTTTGATTCTTTTATTACTCCAATTCTTGTCATTTCTTCTAGGTATTTGTCTAGTATATCTCTATGGTGGAATGGAACTTGACACATTCTTGATTTTACTGGGGCTGCACTTTCTGTCTCTATATTTACTTCATAGTTTTCCTAAGTTAAATTCCTTTTTTGCTAACAGCATCTTGATGTGTTTTTAACATTTCTAAGAATTCTATGCGTTCTTGTTTTTCCAAACCTGGGAATGAGAATTTAAATTTCAAGTTATTCCATTCTTCGTCTAACTCTGCCTTGGATTTATCGCGTTGCCTTGGTGAGTTGATGGAGTCAGCAGTGGTTTCTGCTTTAGTTTGCAATATCATTGCAAACTCTTGGCATTGAGCGCTTGATAAGCATGGCTTGTTCTAGGTTGGAGGGCTAGGGTCAGCTTTGCGATAGCTGTGAGCGATCTCGCTGGGCTCTGTACCAGGGGTTATCGTATTGGCTGTACTGATGCTGGTTTGGCCTAGCTCAGGAGATTTTACCAAATTTGTTGCATTTATAGGCGTTTCTTCCTCATTATCTGTGTCGTATTCAACTAACGCTGTCTTATATAGACCTAAAATCGTACCTGATGGTACATATATATATAGACGCTTTAATAACCATAACTGGAATTAGGCCTGCTGGTGATGTATTAACTAGACATCTAACCAAAGAAATCGGGAAATTTTTGCATTTTGGAGTAGTTTCGTTTTGTTTAGTTTAATTTTAGGTTGAAAACTGAGTAGAAATTACTACATAGAACTCATGGCGCACTCTATGCGGCGCCACGGGTGGGGGGCCTAGGGAGGCACATGGCCTCCTATATTTCAGTTGTGCCCCCCTGGGTGCCCCCCAAAAATTGTAGGGTTCAGACAAAATCACAAACTAAAACGGTATCATGCCAACAGTTTAAAAAATACAACAACGAGCTTGTAGGATTTTCTTATTGTTTGTTCAATAGTTGAAACTTCAAATTAATAATGACCCCCTCCCCACCATGGCTCCATCCCTTTATGGCTCGTCAGTGGCGATTATGGCTCGTCTGGGGCGATTATGGCCGTCTGTGGCGATTATGGCTCGTCAGTGGTGATTAAGGCTCGTCCGTGGTGATTATGGCTTGTCAGTGGCGATTATGGCTCAACAGTGGCGATTATGGCCATCAGTTTTCCTGAAACGATTGGTTAAAGTCTCTGCACTATTACTGTTTTCTTGCAATTTCACTGCGTACGTCGTGTATTTCTTACTTAAAGTACTAATTATTCAACCTAAGTGTCTAGCTCGTTCACCATTTTTTATTTCAACCGGGATATATGTGTTTTCTCTGTCTTGTTTTATTATACCTTTTTAGTAGTGTTGTTCGATTTTCCATTAATTCATCGCAAAGTCGAGTTTTTTGTAACATCTAGCATTCTACATCTAGAGTTGAAATCGAGGTTTTTTAGATTTTTTCCCCTTGCAGTTTGTACGCAGAAATGACGATGATTTCACTAAATATTGACCGGTTTTGACATTCAAATACACCATTTTAACTGTTTTTTCGCCAGCTTTTCAATAGTGCAAACCACAAATCAGTAGCTACAATCGTTTTGAAGTTATTTCTAAAAAAAAATATTTAACTTTACATTTTTAAACAAATATAGCCCCAGATGGATAAGAAAAATTGCTGCTCACTACTAATAAAAGAGGACTAATGTTTAGTCGCAACATTAGATAGCTTGTCTGTTGATTAATTAATACCGACATTTTCACATCGTTACAGGTCATGAATTGTGTAGAAAACATTTGGCTTGTATGCTTTTTTTTTTTTGGCAAAGGCTTTTTCTGGGTCAAACCCATATTCGAGCCAATACGGCTTATATGCGAACCAATACAGTAATCGTAGAAATATTAGTTTCACCGGCATGGAACGTCAGGCTAGCTGGGTCATGCAACCCCCCACCCCCCACCCGAAAATGACAGTGGACATACACCCCCTCTGAGTAATCTCCCATTTAGGTGGGTTCCGATTTAATTTATTCATCAAACATCGAAATGCATCGAACATCAGAATGCATCGACGTAAAAAAAAAGCCATCGAATTGACATCGAAAAAAGCAGCATCGTAACAACACTACTTTTTAGTCATAGTGTCAATGTTTGCTTTGTCTGGGCACTTTGGGAGTAATTATAATATTTTTGTGTTCCTAGTCCTGCCTGTCTGAACCCGAGTGACTATCTTGCACTCGCAATCATAAATCTGATTTTCTAGTGTATTTCTCACACTTGTATCATTTTGTCTTATATAACTTAGGGTTATACCTCCTAATTCTAGCCTGTTTTTATGGCTTTTTAAGCGTTTACCTTGCATCTCTATGATTCTTTTAACAATCTGGCCTAATGTTTTATGAGCGTTGCCTTAATAACTTAATTCTGAATTAGTGTGCTTGCACTTGTCTACTCTGTCTAGCTTAATTACCTCCTTTTTGATTCGGTTTTTTCACTTTTCATTCCGTGCTTTTAGCGTTACTGTGTGCTTGTCTAATTTTTCGGACAGGATTAAGCATTGTGCTTCTATGATCTTTCTTGTTGCCCTCGTGTGCATTGTACCCTGTGCACTTCTACAAAGTGGACCTGATTAAGTGTAACCGTGCACTTGAGACAAGAGGACGGACTGTGCTTGCGAGGTTGTATTTTGTTAGCTGTGCACTTCTAAAAAGTGGGCTTGATTAAGGGTAACCGTGCACTTGAGACAAGAGGACGGACTGTGTTAGGAGGTTGTATTTTTGTTAGCGGCGCACTTCTCAAAAGTGGGCTTGATTAAGTGTAACCATGCACTTGAGACAAGAGGACGGGCTGTGTTTGCGAGGTTGTATTTTTGTTAGCAGCGCACTTCTAAAAAGTGGGCTTCATTAAGTGTAACCGTGCACAAGAGCCAAGAGGACAGGCTGTGTTTGCGTGTTTTCGCAAAGCCGTGTAATTTCGTAATACCTTTCTTGATTTGGGTTTTGTTAGGTTATTATCTGTGTTCACTTATAATTACCTAGGGTTATGTAAAAACCTGTATTTTCTGTTATACTCTTTACGCTAGAATCTATTTTACTCTTGGTTACCTTACTGAGTTTTTAGTTTTCTATTTGCTTGTTTCTATGTGCGTTATTTTTATTTTGTTTAGCCTACTAGTGTAAGTTATCTTTGTTGTTTTCGTCTAGTTTCCCTTATGGAAACAGTTTCTCGACTTAATTCCGTTTTTATTTACGTGCCTATCTAGCTAATTTGCTCTGTTATATATCGTGCCTTTATTTCCGTATCTTTGATAACGTTTCTCTTCAGCGGCGCTATCTATAGATGCAAAATTCGTAAAGTTCAGTGGTACTAAAATCTTACTGGAGGAGTAGCGTGAGCACTCTAGATCTGATCAATGAGATCCATGGGTGGACGATTTGTTTTCTGGTTTTCCTTCAAACTATTCTAATTTCCGGGAATCGGTTTGATTTTCTCTTCTTTTAATTTCAAAATGTTTAATCGGGATTTTTCTGGTTTTACTTTCGCTAAATTATGACAATTTCCAGTGGAAAATTTCCAACTATGTTGAGCTATAATGGTTTGGTAGGGTATGAAGCGTCCTGTGACGTCACGAGCCGGGCTCTGATAGGCTGACGTGTAAATGTGCGCTTTTCGGCCTGGAACTGGACTGAGTCCACTCTCTGCTTTGATGTTGACCACGATGGACGCCCACCACAATGTATGCCCGAGCCCCAATTGCTTGCCCTGATGGTGGGCTCGCCATGAACGGGTAGCCGAGTTGAAACGTCAGGTTGACGCTTTCTTCATTGAAGTGCTCCGCAGGTTGCTGCTCATCGAGATGGTAAGTTATTATTTCTTATTTCTTAGCTTTTGGACAAAATTTTCGTAAAATCTTTGCGTTTTAGTTGGCCATGTGGTGATCGTAATTTTCTTTGTTTCTAAACGTTAACTATGCTAAACTGGGCTTCTATTGAAAGCCTTAACGTTTCCTAATTGTTTCTAGGTTCTTTGTTTAGTATCATTATTTGGTTTAACTGCCATAAGGCTATTTAATCGTTTATTTTGCGTAATGGCGCAATTGCGTTTCTTTGTTAAAATCTGGGAATTTTTCAGTAGCCGCGTGTTGCGTTATCATCGTTTTAGGTTCCTATCATGGTTTTATGCTGTTGTTTATGGTACTGCCTATTGCCCTTCAGAAACCCTTCAGATTAAACTGCAGAATTTTTTTTTGTAAATCGGGTCATTAATGTTTGGAATGCTTTACCTGATGATGTTGTCACGGCACCCTCTATAAATTGTTTTAAATTCAGACTAAATAAGTGTAACCTACTACCATACATATCAGACTATTCCTAATGTTATTTTTGCTATATTGTTGAACAGATATTTCTATCTAGCTATATGTATTTGTTATCACTTAATGTTGGTAAGATATAAGCGGTTTCTAGTAAAAGCCCTATTTTACCATTTTGCTAACTTACTCGGCAAATAAACTTTTTATTATTATTGCTTTTATTATAACCCGTATGATTTTTGTCGGTGTGGTACTAAATCTGGTGGAAGTATGCTGAATTTTAAATATTTTCCGGTTTTTCGGTTAGAAGCGGCCTATGGCGTTATTTGCTATAAAATGATTCCGTAATTGTCCGATTTTAATCATGGGGGATCAAATTGTTCGTTCCTTACTGTTTCACAATCTTACTACGCTAAAATTTCGGGTAAATGTGCCGCGAACCGCTTTTTTCTGCGTTTGGCAAGGTATGGCCATTTCGGGTAACCTTTTCGGGATAGGCCTATTCGTGCTTAAAAGCTGCGTAAATCTGTGGTTTGCTATTATTTATGTAACCTTATTTGGTAATTCCTTGTTGGAACCGCGAACTGTAATTGTATTTTCGAATTTGTGCGTGTTGTAACAGTTTTCTTCGTGCGCTCCTACCTGAGGGGGGAAGGGATTTTTTTTGTTTCGAATTTATTTCTGCGCTATAGGTGTACACGCGATTGCTATTGGTTTGCTAGCTAAACTGTGCCGGTTTTTATTGCATTATACTTTTCCCTTTCCTATTTGTATGTAATTCCTTCGGAATTTCTTAGCTTATTGAAATTTGATAATTTTGACCGTGCGGTGACCGGGATTCTTAGTTTCACATGGTAACTGAATGCTTAATTGCCTGTCTGCATTTCGCACAATTCGGTTTCACTGGTTCACTGGTTTCACTGGTCCTACGGGACTTTTAACGCCTTTTAACGGGGAGTGCCGGAATTTTTTTTCTTTTTGTTGCTGAATTTGCCGAGCCTGTCAAGTGTTTTCCACGTTAAATTTTCGTTTGCCGTGTACTGCAAAAGTGCTGCAACTGCGTTAACTTATCCTGGTTGGAAATCACTATTTCGGGCTAAAACTAATGAGACTATATTCCTAGGTAACGGTTTATTAGCTGTTAAAAGTTTATAATTTCGGTGTTTGGTGTTTCGTGCTAGAGCTTTATACGTGCTAAATCGTAGCTGGACTGCGCGAGTAACGGATGTTTTCCTCTTTGTGTTCGTTTCGGGTGGGGGGAGGGGGTTTGTGTGAAATCTGCATGAGTTACTACAGCGCCTTAGGCGTGGATCGTTCTTTTGAACTGCTTTTAAAGCGTTATGTTTTTCATAGTTTTTATGTACCGCTAGAGTCGTTAAAGATTCGTTCAAATTTCGTAGGAACTAAATTTCCTGTAGGTTTCGGACTAGACTGAACTTGTACAATCTTACGCTTAGGCTTCACGTCATAATAAACGAAGTGTGCTGTATCTACGTGTTACTGGAATCTTTTGATTCTACAAAAGATTTTTCTTCGGTTAAACGCTTAATTTTCGTGTTTTCGGGATTCAATGTGGATTCTACAGTATTGCTTAGGCCATACGTATTTGCTGGCCTGCTGGCGTTCCTTTAGTTTAATTGCTGCATTAGTGGTTATGCTAGCCATTTTTGCTGTTTTCGCTACGTTGCAATTTTTCAAATTTTCTGCTGGGAATTTCGAATTTCCGTTGTTTTCCGAGTTTTATTTATAAGAGCCGTTATGGTCTGCGGCGGTTAATTCTGTGCCTTCCGATCTGTTGCGGAGCTTCTATTAGTTTATATTGTTGCTTTCAACGTATTAATCATTTTGCTGTTGTTTTGACCGTTTTCTGAGCGAAATCGCAAAACTTTTCCTTTGTCTATTTTTATTTCAGAGTCCACAAGCCAGTTCGGATGTCGAGCCTGTAATCGTGGCTGTGGCTGCTGCTGCACTTTTGGCTTTGGGGGATGCTGAGGAGGAGGAGCCGGTGCCCCTGATTGCAGCTGATGTTGCCGAGGACCATTTCCTAAACGGAAAGGAGGTATAAGGGGATGACCCAGATTCGAGCCTCCTCTCCGAGTCGTCTGATGACTGACCCATTTGCGTGATATCTGACATCCGAGGGAACTATCAAAACGTTGAGTTTATTATTTATATTCGTGGCCTGTACTTGGTTAGGTAGATCTGGGGATTTTCATTATTGTTTCATTTCTCATTTTACTGGCAGAGCGTTTTTATTGATCGAGTTTTCCTTGATTGTAGCATTCGCCGAATTCCTTAATTCGTGTCAATTGCCGACTTTCTGTATGGCCTAGGTATTTGAAGGGTGTGAGTTTAAATTTCGGATCTGTTTTAATTTCATATCGGAAGTGATGCCGCGACGATGGCGATGACGTCGTTGATGAAGTTGATGGTTCGCCTGGGGGCTAAACGTTGCCTAAATTTTTAGAAAATCCTTGCTCGTTTTTCGGTTGCTCCCCTAATATGGGCTGATTTGCATATCATGTTGTACATAGTTCTTTTTTTTCCGTTTAAATGATTTTTGTAAATATTAAAGCTGCCATGTTACTTCAAAACTATGGTTTATTTTATATTTATTTTTTCGTGTTTGGTAAGTAGCTGTGGCTTAGGTTATGGCAAGCTGACGTTTTCTTGTATCATATTATGGCTTGATGAACTCGGATACTGGGTATGCTTGGTCGAGACTTCGTTTATATTAATAACTTGTGTTTATTTGCTGCAAAATGGGTAATTTTCTCTGGCATGCCTGATAAAATTATCGGTTTTGTACCTCATGGTGGTTTACGGTATCGTGCTTGGTGAGCCAAATTTTTTATTTATCGTTTCCTGGTGAACTTTACTAGTCATTCGTTGATGAATTTGTTATTATGAATTGTTGAATCAGAACTTGCGTATCTTGCTACTGTGCTTATTATGCCCGACGAAGGTTGCTAACTTCTAACTTTGTATTCATTTATTTTTGGTTACTTGGTGCGTAGTGAGATATTCTAGCCTATTTTTAGGTGAAATTCCTTACTGATTACTTTACGGAAAATATCTGTTGCTGGTTTTATTTATGGGGCCTAATCTTCATACGAGATTTTTAGGCTTGTGTGTGCCATGTGGAATTAATGGCCTAAGCCTGGTGGGAATTGCTTAGTAACTGTGCTTGCTAAAGTTGGCGATTTTTTTTATTTTTATACATATCTATTTTTTCGTTTCATATGCTTGGTAAGTCTTTCTAGTCAATTCTTTGAGTGGGAGGTTCTTGCTAATGCCTTACGGAAAAATATTTATTATTTGTTTTTGTTTACTAAATATAGCCAATCTGCTAAATCTAAGTTTTTTTTTGCCTGTGGCTGGAGGACTGCGTACGTGGTTTGGTTGCTATGTGCTTTACACAATTTTTGGGCCCGTGCCTGATGAAAGTTTACTTCATATTTTTTTCTTTTACCTAACAATTTATAGTGCATTATGTGCTCGGTTTATTTTTCGGTCTTGACGAAATTTTCGTTTTCATGCCTTACAAGGATGGGCGAACTTGCCTACGTGGTTATCAAAATCTGCTATCACAACCTAACTGATTTAATCTGGCGAGCCTGATAAAATTTGACCGTGTGCCTAAACGAGGTTGTTTATTGTTATTATTATTTATTGTGTTCCATGCGTGATGAAGTTTTTCGTTATGGCTTGAACGAAATCCTTCATTTGCTTGTAGAAAGGGAAACGGTGTCACGATACTTCGTATTAGCTTAATGCTTCTGGATTGACCATAATTTCCTGCTATGTGCTAAAATATACCCTTATAGCTGCATGGCTTCAGCGTCTGCTGGATTCATATCTGATTTTCGTGCTTCATACATAGTGAGCCTATTTCGTTAAATTTGCCGAAAATCTCCTGCTATGCCTGATGAAGTGAAATCATAATTTCCTTAAATGGAATGTTTTATCCGAATCTAAGCATAATATCTGATTTTAATCTCAAGGACGGAGTAAGACTGGCTCCTAACGAGAATTGTATATCCTGCTGGCGTGCCTGATAAACATGGCCGTATGCCTAACGAAATTTCAAAGCCGCTCAGGTTGATAAAATTTGCCTGCCAAGATTTTCTGTAATGTGCCTGATAAAATGTTTTGCTATGCATGTTTTTAGGGGTGCTAATGGTTTTGTACTTAACCAATTTTCGGTCTGTTCCCTTTTTATTTCTTATGCATATCAAATTTTTCTAGCTTATTTTATGTGAAAATCTTTGCTGTGTACTAATGTGCAAATCTGCCTGCTTTTTAGTTTTATACCTTTACTGGAATTAATCTGGCGTGCCTGATAAATTACCGGCCTAGCGTCTAAATGCATTGCATTCCTGACTGCCAAGGGTTATTATATTTTCACGGATTTTTAGTGCTATACGTGAACCTTTTTCGTTACACAATACAAAAGCCTTTCACTGGCCCAGTGTTTCAGATTGATTTAAAAGTTCTCCTTATGAGACAATAATGCATAGTTTATTTCATAATGCTGAACTGCTTTCGGTTTAAGCAGGAGGTAAGTTTATTATTTCTTATTTTAGGTTATTTCTATTTTGGCTTATCTAACTTGTGGCCTAGGGCCGTTCGGTAATGTTTGTTCGCTTTGCTTGGTTTATGATTACTTGCGTGACGTGCCTTTTACGTGGCTTTGCAGCTAACGGGGATTTTTCTTGTTTATTTTCAAAATCTTTATGAAGTTTTTTACTTCTAGTTTGTACACAATTTAATGGCTTTGGTTTTATAAAGTCCTATCGCTATGTTTTAGTGCTATTTTTCTTCTAGTTTTTCTCCATTATTTATGTCAAATGTACCTATATGATTCATGTTTTGAGCTTGTCGAAAATTCTTTACTCTCCTTTGCGGGATGGGAGATTCCTATATACTGATTTTCTTAATTTTGCTTAAGGGTTCAAGATTTCTGCTGACATGCCTGATAAGTGTGGCCTTATGTCCTACGAAAGTTTGATTTTCAGTATTTCAGGTCTTTATGACGTGTGGATAACTTATCAGTAAATGTGCTGATCTGATCCTAACTGGTTACTAGTTTCTTGTTTCCTTTCACTAAGGTTCTGCTAAACCTAAACGTTGCTTGTTTGCATTTTTGTTTAGCCTATTGCTTATTTAGTGTTTTTATTTTATTGTTTTGCTATTTGCATGAAGGTTTCTAGTTTTTTTTTTTCGGGTAGGGTATTGCTAAGTTTTTTGCTGCAATCTACGTAATGGTTTACGATTTTTTCGGTAGCCTATTGCTGAAATATTATTTATTTCGGTATTCTGTGATCTACGTAATGGTTTTATGGTTTATGTTTTTCGGTAGCCTATTGCTATAGTTTTTCTCGCAATTTGCGTAATGGTTCATGATTTTCATTTTCTTGTAGCCTACTGCTAAAATTTTCATGTTCTGTTATTTTACCTTCCGCGTATGATTACACGGTTTTAATACTGCTGGTTCTCGTGAGGGTTATATTTGCCCAAAATTTATATTTGCTATACATTGGTTATCCTAATTTTTCCTTTTTGTTGGCTTTGACCTGCCCTAAACTTATATTTTAGTTTATACTGGTTCATTTCCTTATCAAGGTTTGCTTATAAGGTTCTGCTCCTTGTTTTCACTATTATTTATTCATGTTTCAATATCAAGAGTTTATGTTTACCCTATCACTGTATTTTAGCCTTTGCTTGACCTTATGACATTTTTCATTTTTCTTATATTTTCCACAGTAACTGGGTTATAATTTCCTTACGTAATTTCTTACTTTTGCTGAAATCGGTTCTGGGTTATGACTGCCCTATCGGTAGGGCTATATTTTCCGTTCTATTTTTGTACGTACGATTAGGTTTTTCATTCACTTCTATGTACTAGTTACGGATTTATTTCATGTGTCCGGTTTTTAATCTATTAGTTCACGGTTTTCTTTTTGCATATATGACCTTAGCGCATTAGCTTATGAATTCTGATTTTCGTGCACGATTGCAACGTTTTAGTTTCACATTTTGATTTCGGGTATGATTTTCTTTTACGGTTTTTAGTTTTTGGGTATGATTTCACGTGTTTTATCTTTCTGATTTTTGGGTACGACGTTTTGCGTCTGGGTATGTCTTTTTAACGTGTCAGGTTACTGATTTGTCTGTCATATACGATTTTGGGCGTATTACTTTTTGTACAGCTTTTAACATATGATATACTGATCTATCTTACATTGTACAATTTTGGACGTACTGGTTACTTGTACGGCTATTTTCATATGTGCTACTGATTTGTTTGTTATGTACGATTTTGAACGTACTAGTGCTTTTTCGTATGGGTTACTGATTTTGTTATTATGTATGATTTTGAACATACTACCTACTTGTACGGCTATTTTCATATGGGTCACTGATTTTGTTATCATGTACGATTTTGAACATACTACCTATTTATACGGCTTTTTTTTCATATGGGTCACTGATTTTGTTTGTTATGTACGATTTTGAACTCACTACCTACTTATACGGCTATTTTCATATGGGTCACTGATATTGTTTGTTATGTACGATTTTGAACATACTACCGTGGGTCACTGATTTGTTTGTTATGTACGATTTTGAACATACTACCTACTTATACGGCTACTTTCGTATGGGTCACATTTGTTTGTTATGTACGATTTTGAATGTACTACGGCTATTTTCATTTGGGTCACTGATTTTGTTTGTTATGTACGGCTATTACGTATGTGTTTGCTTTTGGTTACCTATTTGCCCTTAAATGTTTTTCACTACTGGTATGTCTAACGTGTACAGCTTTTTGTTTCAATTATAATTTACCTGACCTGTACAATTTCTACTCATTGGCAATTTTTGAATTTATGTCACTTGTATAACTTTGACGTTTTTGGTTTTTACTTTGATTACCTACATAACTTTAATTTTTTCATTGACTTGCGTGTCTTACGCGTATGACTTAACGTTTTTAGTTCTAATTGGTTCGCCTATGTGTCTTTAAACATATTGGCGACTCTTGTGTCTTATGCATATGGCTATTGTGTATATCTTACTCAGTTTTCTAGGATTTCTGCGGGTATGTGCTACCTTTTCTACACCGAATTTCCCTACTTCATTGCAAACTATTTGATTTCTACGATTGTTTATCGTGTTTGACTCAGATTTCAATTTTACCGCTCTTAAAGACTATATATACTTCATATACCTCATTTACCAAGACACTACATTACTTGCAATACGCACTATATTTGTTCCCAACATACTCTATACACAAGGTACTATATATGTACTACTGGACCAAGATACTATATATCTATCTACCTAGTGCTACAGTGAGCTGACCTTATTACACTATATGCTATATTTGTTCAAGATATTCTATATGCTGGGTACTTATTAGTACTATTGAACCAAGATTCTGTATATCTATATACCTAGTGCTACAGTGAGCTGACCTTATTTACTTAATTCTATGATCTTTGTAATTGGCTTGTTCTAGCCTACCTACGCAACGTGTGTTTGACGTTTGTGTTCTAATACTTTGGACTTGGACTTGGTTCTGGGGTCTTACTGTGCGTATTAGCTTAAATATCAAGGGTGGTAATGCCTTACAGTTTTGGTATTATTTTATGGGTTTCATGTAATGTTAATTGATTATAAATCAGCCTATTGGATTTTCAAAATCTGTTCTGTAACTGAGTTCATAGACTCTTTTTAACTGTGCACAGGAATCATTGTCCAGCTCAAGAATATTGGCATTTTAATATGTTACTTTAATATGTTAAATTGACAGATGCAGGAAACCCTGCCTATTTAACATGGATGGCTCCACTTTTACTAATTTATTACTATTAACGATTTTTATCGTGCTGCACTCGGGCTACTATGATCATGACCTGCATGATGAATCGCAATTTCCGTATTTAACGTGTCCCTCGTTCTGATGTAGCGGACATTTTGTGCACAAACTTGTGTTTTTATTTCAATACAAATCATAATTTGAATAATTTGAATCAAATTTGTATGGTAAGGTTTTTCAGGTTTCAGGTTTTTTCAAGTTCATTCAACTGCTACTGTGATTTCTACAGGTAAGAACATCCGACTAGCATTTATCAGGTTTTTCTTTTCAGGGTATCTATGGTAAGTTGGGTATAACTTCATACCTTTTCACGGAAAACAATACTAGGTTTGACATTATTTGTCCACTTAAATGTTTGCTGTAATTACTATGATTTGATAATGATTTCTACTACTTTGCTCTGAGAGCCACAATTGTCATGTTAGTATGGATTTTCTCCGTTATCAAACTGTGCGTAGGCTATAACTACGTAATGTTTGCTTGATTGAGGCTGCGTTTAAACCTGATTTTGGGAGTATTTGTACTAGAATGCATAAAGTACCCGTGGGTTGGTCTCAATCTGTGTTTATCTTCGTATTTCTGCTGCTCTAAGCGTATTCGCTTCTGCATGAACTCAGACGTGCGTGGATCGCAATGTTTACACTTAACGGGTTTCTTTTCATTATCACTGGAAAATAGTAGTGAATGCTCTTGCTGGGTGTCGTCACTAACTGGGGTAAAACTAGGTGGTTTTATTTCAGATTCGTGATTTCTTGGATCCATGTGCAGTCGTGAAATAAAATCACGCAATTGCTGCTCTGCTTCATTTAAGCTGCCATTTCTGATTTCTGATAATTCAAGATGATCTGGCGTATTAACGGGATGAATCCCGTTTCTTGACCTTAGGAAAAATGGTCTACAATAGTTCACATGGTTTATATTGAATGGATCCAAGTAGTGTACTGCTCGTATAATTACTGAGTTTATAAATTCTGCTATTCTGAATGGCCCACACCCAACTTTCTGCAGTTTATCGGAAATTTCTTGCAATTTTACGAAAGATTTTATTAGAATGTAATCATCTGTCAGGAAACGGTACAGTCACGCCGATTTATTATAAAAATTCTGCTGTTTTTGAATTGCGATAGCGTTTTGCTTACGCACCACTTCAAATGCATTTTGGAGTTGTGTTTCCAGCCTGACGACAGTATCGTCATTATTATAGATTTTCCTTACTGGTTCAAAGACAAGGGAGCTTGGTATTCTGTATTCTACTCCGTGATGTAGGAAATACGGTGAAATCAAGGTGGCACTGTGAGGTGTTGAATTCAGAGCTATTGTTGCTGCTGACAATCCGTCATCCCAAGCATTGGGGTTGTATGCTACGATTTTTCTCAAGACTGTTTGTATCGAATTGTTACAAATTTCGACGACGCCTCCTACCCAAGAGGTATTTGGAGTGAAGTTTACTTGCTTTATATTGAATAAAGTGTTTAATGCTGCACATACTTCATTTGCAAATTCTTTACCCATATCCGACTTTATGGTTCTACAAGGGCTAAATTTGGCAAAAAGCTTTGTATACATCTTGCATGCTATAGTCTCTGCTTGTTTATTCGGTATGCTAAATGCAATTACAAAACGAGAGAAGTCATCGTCCAGCGTCATGATGAAGACGTTCTGTCGTTTGCTAGTGTTTAGTTTTCCTATCAAATCCATTGGCCAACTTTCTCCTGGTCTTTGTAAAGGCTTGTAAGCTCTCAAGGTTGCTTTATAAGGTTTGTTAGGCCGATTGTACTGCTGACAAATGACTTTACATAATAGTCAATATCCTGGACCATGGTAGGCCAAAAGCAATGAAGCTGTATTAGTTTCAGGGTGCTCTTTGCTGCTCTGTGCCCTGCTGAGGGTGAAGAGTGATAATCTCTAATGCAAAAGTTCACTAGCGTTTCTGGTATACAGACTTGTGCTATGTCTTCCAATCTGCCTTGTGCTGGATCCTTAGTCCATACTCGGTATAACATACCATCAAAATCTTTATAAAAGATGTTACGTTTGTTACTGGCATCAATAATGTCTGCAGAGTCCTGATTTTTAATAATTTCAAGGATTTTACAGCAGTAATCGTCTGCTCTCTGCTCGGCCACTACCTGGCTTCTAGTCCAATCTGGAAATTGTGAATCTAGAACGCAAACTGGCAGTTCTATGCGTGATAGTGCATCACTGACTGGTAATAGTTTTCCTGGCCTATGCCGAATGACAAAGTCGTATTCTCTGATCTTAATTAGGATGCACTCTAACTTGAGAGATAATCCGCTACTGTTGTATAAATAAATTAACGCCATGTGGTATGATGCCACGAAAAAGGTTCTACCAATTAAATATGTTCTAAACAATTCGATTACGTGTATTGCAGCTAAAATTTCTTTCATCGTTGTGCTTTCCTTTTTCTCACTTGGTGTCAAGGTTCGTGAAGTGTATGCGAAGGGGTAGGTTATACCGCCGTGTATCTGTGTTAAACAGCCGCCGAGCGCTACGTCACTTCCATCCGCTTCGACGTGGGAGGGTTGTGAAAAGTCAGTGTGTCTTAAGGTTGCAGCATTTACCATAGCCTGCTTTAGAACTTTGAAGGCGCTATCTGCTTCTTCATCCCAAATGAACTTTGCGTTCTTTTTCGTGAGCTTGGTAAGGCTCGCTGAGTATGCCGAAAAATTTGAGATATGTCTCCTGAAAAATCCGCATATCCCTATGAATCTTCGGATTTCTTTCACGATTCTAGGTTGTGGAATAAGTTCCATAGCCTTTATTTTGTCACTGTCAGGTTGTATGCCTGTTTCCTCCACTACAAATCCTAAAAATTTGACTTTTTTCACTGCAAAAATGCATTTTTCTGGGCTAAGTTTTGTTTTCAATTTTTCTATGCGAGTAAGTGCTCTGTCCACGTGCAACAGGTGTGTACGGAAGTCTACTGAGCTCAATAAAATATCGTCCAAATAAATGGTACAATAGGCCCCTAGGATCTCTGCAAAAATCTGCCGGGTGCAGTACTGGAAGTGAGCTGGCGCTATTTTCAGGCCCATTGATAATTTTTTTAACATAAAATGGGGATGTATATAGGTGCAATTTACGGGCTGAAAAGCAGTTTTAGGCATTGCTTCCTCAGCTAGCTTAAGCTGGAAAAATTCCATGCGAAAATCTAACTTAGAGAAGTATTTAGCGCCATGGAGGTGTGCTAGTGCTTCACTGATGACTGGTAAGGGCACTGAAACGTTTTCAGTAACTGCATTAAGATCGCGCAGGTCAACAACGACTCTATATCTTTCAGGCCTTCTTTTTACGAGTAAGCAAGGGCTGAGCCAAGCATATTTTGATTCTTTTATGATGCCGATTTCAGTCAAAATATTTGTCCACAATTCCCTTTGGTGAAATGGAACTCAGTAAATTCTAGATTTTACTGGGGCTGCGCTCCCTGTTTCAATGTTTACCTCGTAGTTTTCAAAAGTTCCAAGGTCGACTTAGTTTTTGCTAAATGCATTTTGATGTGTTTTCAACATGTCTACGAATTCTATTCGTTTTTGTTCATCCAAATCCGGGAGTGAGAACTTAAATTTCAAGTTGTGTTCCATTCATCATCTAACTCTGCCTTGGATATTTCTTGTGGCCTTGTGAGTTGATGGAGTAGGTGCTGGTATCAATGTTTGGTTGCTGTATCTCAGTGGGCTCATGGCCTTGAGTGCCTAAAAGGTTTGACTATGTCTGTGTTATCATTGATGGTGTTGATGAACTCGCCTCAGCTTTGCAATGGCATTCAGCTATCTCACTGGGCTCTAGATCGTGAGTTTCTGACTGGCTTTGCTCTTCTGAGTTGGCCTTGGTGAAGTTGATGAGCTAGCCCCAGCTTTGCGATAGTATTGAGCTGTCTCGCTGGGCTCTGTATCATCCGTGATATCAGCTGCACTGATGCTGGTCTGGCTTTGTTCCGAGGGATTTACCATGCTTGAAGTATTTATTGGTGTTTCCGCCTCGCTTTCAGTATCGTATTCGGTTATTGCGGTGGTATAATGACCACGAATAGTTCCTGAGGGGATGTAAATATCTGTACCGGATGCATTTATAATCATTATCGGTATCAAGCCTGTTGGTGATGTGTTAACTAGACATCTGGCTAAGCAAATCGGAAAATTGCTGTCATATTGAGAAATAAAAACTTTACTTTGAATTTCCGGGTAGCCTACGTGCAAAGTAGCTGTTAGCCTCGTCTCGCCATTGTCTGGTAAAACAATGTCTTTAAACATGGAAACCGGTATTTCCTCATAATATTTGTAAGGTGTGGCATTCCATTGGGATTGTGGGTTTTTTCTGTAACTTTGTCTGTCGCGATGTTAATCAGCGCAATGTACCCGTGTAATACTTGATATTTTTTGAAATTTATTATTTCCCTATTTTATTCATGAGTTTGCCAGGCATCATATGGAGAGGTAGACAGCTTAAACTTAAACTTAAACTTGAGCCGTCTAATGTATGTTCTGAGGAATTTAGCTTGACTAGTTCTGGCTGTTTTGATAAGCAATCATAGCCTAATAAAACATGTATTCTTCCGAAGCTGTTGGGAACGATTCTAAACTGTTGCTTTCTTGTGAAACCGCATTTACGGATTTCAGTTGTCAATATTCTATTTACTCTTACGTTCTTTCCACCAATTCCTATTAAATCAACCGGGGCAGATGCTAAAGTTTCGGTGCATTTTATCTTTGACTCATGTAATAATTCAAGTGCTGTGGACCCTTCGAGTAGCGAAACTCCACTTCCGGAATCTACAAGTGCTAGCTTGCTAACGTGCCCAAAATTAAATATCAGATGTGGCCTAAGGTTCCTAATTTTGCCCTATAACCTGCGCAATTTATTGCTGTTACGTCAATTTTCAAGTCAGGTTGTGCTGCGTCATGTTTGTACTGGCCAGCTCCGTTGTGTCATAGCCTAACTCGCTGATAAGGCAGATAGTTTCTATTTGTGCCGCTAGATGGAGTTGGTAAGGTGCCGTTTCGGTAATTAGTTCACTTTTTGCTGAGAGCATTGCATCTCGCTTTGCTTGACGTTTTTTACGTTTTTCTTCTGATATGCCTTTAAGATTTGCCTTACTGTTCCAATAAATTAGGCAAATTGTCGGTGCTGTTACTGAAGCTATCAGTGGGATACGAATTTTCCACTCTTCCTGATTTTTAGGTGAGATTTTTATCGTTTCTTCTGATGAGATCAAATGTGCTTTCCTCTCATTAGATTCTGAGATGTTGCGAAATTCTACTGTCCTCGCCTATTAATTCTAGTATAATTGGGTTGTTTGTTTTTACTTTTGACAATTCTGAGTGAAAGTTTGTCGAGTCAATGCCGTCTTCGAAAAGTGTAAGAATCACTGAATCACATTTCGATTCATAGGCTATGTTTACTTCGGCCAACATTTTTGAAAAAATGTGCTGAAAGTCGGTATTCAATTCCACCGTAGGTGATATATGTATTTAGCTGGAATTATACCAAAATACGATGCTAATCTAGGCAATACCAAAGTTCGGTCGCTTAAAGCTAATTTCTGCTGACTCCAATCTACTTTTGAGTACAAGTAAAAGTAGGCCTGCGGCGTCAATTGTTGAGTACAGTTTTGTTTTTAAATAAAATATTTGCCTCTTCTTTTGGCGTGAGTGGTTATGTTACGATTTTGTCAGGTTTTTCGATATCTGTAGTACAGGTGGGAACACTTTCTACCTTTGAATATCTGGCAAGCTGAAAATACCTGTTGCCCCTTAAACTGTCAATTAGTATTTTGGCTGTGGAGCATTATTTTGCTGCGAGTTTTGAGAATTATTAGGTCGTACAAAATTTGCATTTCGGTTGCCTCCGTTATTTCTATAACATTGCTGGCTGTACTGTCTTAAATTCAGTTGTGAATTGTCCCTATAATCTTGGTTGTTGTACCTTGGGTTCTTGTTTCCTCTATTTTGTTTTTGTGGAATCAGTTTTCCTTCGGCTTTTAATCGTTTAACATTAGCGTTCCTTACTGCTTCTAGCCTATCTGCCTGTGTTTTGCAATCCCTAATCAGATATGACTGCCCATAGCAGCGGAAGCAGGAGCGGGTTTCCTTCCTTTCGGTGCTAATTGTGTTAACTCTAGCTTCGTTTAGAGTCTCTTTTCAGAGCTTTTACTTCTTTAGTTTTTCGTTAGAGTTCTTGCATGACTCAAGCTAAATCGGTTGATGCAACTTTCGTATTTTTATCCGATGGTGAAAACGTTTTTTCGATATTTGAGTTTTGCGTTAGATCTATCTCACTGGGCTTGCTCAGTTCTGTTTATCATTTGAAAGTCTGGTGCAACATTTATTCCCAAGTTTTTGGACAAATGGTAGCTAAATGGCTTTCCAAAATGTCTGGCATGGCTGACTGAAAAGTACAGCGCAAGCCTTCATCTCTAGATCTTTCTTTAATTATTCGTTCGATTTCGCTGTCTTCTGGTTTTATCATCCAGATTTCTGCTGCCATAATTTCTATCTGTTCGCAAAAGATTCAATATCTTCGCCTTTAAGCATTTTAGCTTTGTGGAATTTTTCGAGTTACTTCCTGTCCACCTGCTCCAAATGAAATTATTTTAAGAATTAGCACTTTCCAATATAAAATATCGGTATCAATAATCTGTATCGGTATCGGTATCTAACGATACACAACCGATACTCCTTATCGATATAACATTAACTTATTAACTACAACAGCCTTACAACATCCATTTATTTTTATCAGAATAACATTAGCTTTAGCTTAGCAGACGACACTCAGTGCACTTGGCCCCTGCCACATGCACTTTAATTGCTGCCACAGGTGGGCCCATCCAGATACTCAGTCAACATCAGTGGTCCGGTTCCTAAACCAATCAGCTCCCCCCCTTAGCCTCAGCATCCAATCGCACATCGTCTGCTACACAAAAGAGCAGGATGCAAGCCCCTTTAAAACCCAGGGTCCTGCAGATTTTCTCTCTCACTCCCCGACTTTTTGGACACCAATTGCTACCAGCCACTGACCCCGAGGAGCCGGAATTTCCACAGCATTGTTCAGAGTTAAGTAATAACGACGATCTTGGACTTAGCCAAATTTTAAGGGAGCTTCCCTCCTTTAGAGACTAAGTTCGGGTTAGTGTTTGGAAAGGGCGCCTCTTTATATACCCCCCCCCCCCCCCGCCCTTTCTTACTGCCTTTAGCCCCAATTAATTTAGAGTGCTTTAAGGTTTAACTTGAATTAACGGTGGGATAACCTCAACCCTAACTAATCAAATTAAATAGCTTTCGGACCGATATCTTGTGTGGACTCCCTTACTTGCTCATTATTGCTTTTATGTGCTGTAGTTAGAACGATTGCATTAGCGCCGGCCGGTACGAGTTTATTATTACGTACCTCTGTTATCTTCGTAAGCCCTCACAATCAGGAATTACGAGAGATTTACAATGGTGTCGAAGTTTTAGATTCGAGTTTAACCCACGCCTAATCATTAAGAAGACTGCAGCACGTTACAGTCATTATTGAGCGAAGTAGCGAGTTTCGGATTAAATAAGAAAAGAAGAAAAAACCCAGAGCAAGTAGGCTACTCGAAATCAAATTTTTTTCCCCTTCTAGTCTAACTTGATTGAATTTAGGACATAACCATGCCTAGTCACAAGAAAAGCAGTACAGCTAGCAAAAGCACGAAAAAACTTCCCAAAAACAGGAACAATTTAAGGCTTTTGACTAGCGGTAGGCCTATTGTGAAGCCCAATCGCCTCGCAGACGCTCACATAGCCAATGCACCTGTCCCTCTCGCCCAGCAGACGGCCGACGCACCTGCTCCTCCCGCCAAGCAGCCGACTCAATCTCGGCAGAGCAGACAGCATAAGCGCATGCGTCGAGCACCTGCTAACAAGCGTAGCACAGTCGCGGAGGAATCCCCACTACACCTGCAGCCAACAAATGAGCATCGGAATGATGCCCATGAATCACGTAACCCTCCCCGTGGTCCCCTTCCACAGCGCTCTCGCACGAATTCACCAGACGATTCCAGGAGAAATAGAGTGAATTATTCACGTAGTCGCTCACCACAGCATCAGAGTCTTGCACCAAATACTTCACGATATTTTTCGGATGGATTAAACGTCAACTTCCCACCTTTCTTGGCCCCAACAAGGACAACGCAGACTACAAGCCAGCAACATCAGCCAATCTTGCATTCAAGCCCCACTGCATCAGACAGCAGCAAATTTTCACGAATTTTAGCAGGCCTACAGCAAGCCAACGAAAGCCAAGTGGAAGTTTTAAATAGGCTAGCAGAAAAAATAGGCAGTACCCCACAAAACAACAACAGCAACAAAAGAATTAGGGACAAAGTAGAAGCCCCAATGTGGGAGGACATTAGAGAAGCAAAGAAAAACCTGCCTAAATTCTCAGGGGAATGAGGGACCGACATTTTCACCTTCCTCCTTCTTACGGATAACCTGAGAAAAATTGATCCCCATTTACCAGACAGTGAGCTGATAGCAGCAGCAACCAACAAATGCATGAACAGAGCAGCTCGTTCCGTCGCAACTAGTCTAGTAATCGCTGAAAAACATCATGGCCAACTTTCAAATCAGCTTTAATCGAAAGATTCGGCACAGGAGGAGCCGAAATTACTAGAGCTAAATTTTTAAGGGCAAAAATGTACGAAGGGGGAATCAATCGAAGCATTCGCCGATCGTCTAGAAATCACGGCAGCCGAAATTTGGATGGTTCAGCCAGAAGATAGCATCTTAGAAGCAACACTTAAGAGAATGCGAGACGAAACCATGAGATGCACCTTTAAATCGGCCATGCCCAGAGAACTGGAAACATTCTTAGCTAATCAAAAGCCTAGGATCTGGGAAGAAATGCTTCATGTAACTCTAAAACGACAGAGATCAGCGAATATGTAGAGGAAGGAGAGCAACAGCCGAAAAGGAAGCCACCACCTAAGCCTACAACCAGTACAAGCTTAGCAACATCAGCCCCAGACGGAACAGTAAACGTAGCATCCGCCGATCTATCGAAAATGCTGCAAGAATCGAAAAAACAAACAGAGAAGTCAGAAATCTGAAGATGCTAGGCGCAGTACAGGAAGCTAGAGTAGATGCGTTCCAACCCGAACGGAAGGAGCGACCTGATTGCTACACCTGCTACGGCAGGAACCATAGCACAGTTGCCGGACAGCGGAGCACAAATTAGAAGCAGTACGAGCCGCAAATGCAAAACGACTTGAAAGGGAAGGGAAACCAATTCCGAAGAGAAATAAACAGGGGCGCTACACAACCAAGGAAGACAAAACCAAGCCAGGAACAATAATCAAGACACGAGGGACGACTCTCAACTAAATCTACCATCCTACAATCTCCAGCGCTCGAACAGCAACAACTATAAAGGAGGCAATGCAGACTACACTTGGCCCCGTGCCTCACAATCTGAGCAGCAACAAACTAAGACGTCGGCTCAAAACGCAGCAGGGATTTTGATCCGGCAGGTTATTCGACCCAGAGTTATTTTTACACGTTAAATCAATGCCATACACGCTATTCTTGTCAAATTAATGCAGGTAAAATTTCGTAGTTACGATAAGCGATTATTCGGACAATTTAAAACCATTATTGGATCCCCCCCCCCCTTTCTTAAGGCTTAACGAAAATTGGTCGTCTACAACGAATAAGACGATGTCATCTTAACATTTTGATAGCATCAAATTTCGAGAGAAAAAAAGTATAGAAAAACTGAAGAAAACACTTCAAAACTTTTTTACATTCTGGGACATCTGTAACCCACAATTAAAGTAACAAAATAAGCAAAACATGGCATTAATAGCTCATTCAATTTCAATCACTAGTCCGAACCGAAAAGTTTTTTCCAACTTTTATCCATCATTATGCCTAGAATTATCAATCTTTTCTGCCCCCCCCCCCCGGGCCCGCCCTTCTTTCGCCAATCATTTCAAATAAAAGCATAGCAGCATAAGCAAAATAAAGAGGCAGACGCGAACCTAGTACAACAGTTAGACGTGACCAGAAAAATTTCTCCTTTTCTTGAATTTCAGGAAACTGGCAATTTTATT
Source organism: Lithobius niger (assembly GCA_023313725.1). Classification (NCBI taxonomy): domain Eukaryota; kingdom Metazoa; phylum Arthropoda; class Chilopoda; order Lithobiomorpha; family Lithobiidae; genus Lithobius; species Lithobius niger. The sequence goes on along the minus strand of JAHWFP010118032.1, from coordinate 63,583 downwards.
AGAAAATTAATACTCAATTTGCCCCACTAACCTAAGTAATGGCTCTTACCTAACCTACTCGTCCTCTTACATCAACTTAATTAAGCAACGATCCGTTTTACAAATTCAGCAAGGATTATAAAAAAAAAAAGAGAGGAGGAACTAGCTTAATCAAAACCGAATTTTGTTAAAACCGAATTCAAAAATCTATATCAGCAGCACCATAAACGGGCATTATCAAATAAAATTTCAAAACTCAAAATTAGCGGCACATTTAGGAAGAATCCAGATAAAACGTAGCCTCAACTTTAGATCTAAACGCTCATCTGGCGAAAATTACCCCCGAACTTTAAAATAAAGTAAACAAGATTCAGTCACGATTCTACCACATTTAATTCATTCCGGCGAAGCAATCAAGATTTCCAAGCGTAACCAGCAAGAATGGAAGCTACGCATTCCTTTAATTCCATCTGTAAAATCACCAACAATCTGTCTTATTTATTGGGACAGCACATCAAACCCCAAAATCATTTCAGAAGAAAAACAGAGCAACGAGAAAAATCCGAGCTATCAAGCAACCCAACGCCACATCAACTCCATCTAGTGGTGGCGATTGACACTACTGGCCTACTTCTAGAACTAGACCCAAGGAACGAAGCAAACGACAAAGAAGAACCAACTCACGCTCGAATCGACAGCATAGGCTACGACTCGAAATCTGCCTACCCAATTTAAGTAAAGTAGAACTTTTAGATAGCGGCGCAGGAGTCTTCGCTGATCGAATCGTCTACTGCACGAGAACTGTTACGAAATCCACAAATTAAATGTCACGAGGTCAAAACCGTAGCTCCCGTAAATTTAGTAAGTGTCGGTGTAAAGGAATTACAGCAGAGAAAACGTAGATCGCTGAAATAAGCAAATGCGAATTTCCACAAACCAGCAGTTTAAAGTCGTTCCCGATGGCAGTTTTGGAAAAATCCAAATTTTATTGGATTACGATTTTTTTATCAAAACAACCTGAATTGGTTAAATTAAATTGTTCAGACCATATTTTAGAAATAGGGGATCTCAAATTTAATATGTCTCCATCACCTTTCGATGGTTGGGAAAATTATGGTCAGAACAAGGAATAACTAAATTTCGAAAATTATAACGTTTCAACTGAGCATATTGCAACGATCAATATTTCTTCAGACAAAGAAACAGACGAAAATCCAAAATCCACTTGGAATCCGACACCTCAACAATATTACGTTGAGGTACCAGTTTCATTATTTAAAGACGTTGTTTTGCCAAACAACAACGAAAAAAAAATTGTGGCGTTCTCCACCAAGCCTATCCTGAACAGCAAAGTGGCATATTTTTGTCACAATGCAAAGAAATTCCGATCGTTTTTGCCAGATATTTAGTTAACACTACTGGTTTAATCCCGATTATGGCTAGTAACACATCTGGGGAGGATCAATTTCTAAAAGCAGATTCTATTTTGGGCCACTACACAACGGCTAAAATAGAATATGATGACGAAGAGCAAAACGAACAGGATCTAGGAACGCCAATTACAAAGGATAACCCCACCCCTTCAAGCTCAACTCAAACAATAGGAAGAGCACAGTCAACGGACGACACGGACAAAAGATCAGCCACTTCGCTGGCTAATCCCGGAACCTGTTCCGACTTCTTCCCCTTCAAGGCCCACTCAGACAAAGAGCGCGCACAGTCTATAGAAATCAGCAGTATCGGGTCCTCCCAGTCAACGCTAGCTATCCCCAAACCGGACCTAGCCACCCAACGCTACCAGTGGACACAGCAACCGAACAAAGACCATTTTCAGAAGAAGAATGGAATAATTAAAGTTTAAATTCAATTTACCAGATTTAAACGAAGAAGAACGTATGGAATTTTGGAAATGCTCAAGACACATCATGACGCCTTCAGCAAAAACGAATTCGATCTTGAAACTTACCAGGACTATGAAGTAAATATCGAAACAAAGTCATCAGCCCCAGTAAGGTCGAAGATTTACAGGGTGCTTTTCCACCAACGGAAAATTTTGGACAAGTATTTAGAAGAACTAGTCAGCATTGGGGTAATCAAAGAATGCAAATCATCTTGGCTCAGTCCATGTCTTCTCATAAGAAGGAGGCCTGAACGATATAGGGTCGTAGTCGATTTACGCCGCCTTACCACCATTGCCGAGGGCGTTTTAGTCCCCCCCCCCTGCCACGCCCATCATCAGCGCTGCACTAGCTAACCTCAATGGTGCCAAAATACTTCACCAAGCTAGATTTTCGCATGTACCTTATTCAACGTAAGGCAAATAAATTCGACACCCCCCACGCTTCTCGGACAGGAGGAGGCGTAGATATTTGCAACAACTCAGTACAAATAGTTTTAAGGAAGATAGTAGCAGACGATCAACACCCATGGGATGACAAACTGCAAGCAGCCTGCATTGCCTTGAATTCTACCCCCCACAGCTCCACGTTGTTGTCACCCCACCTACTCCACTTTAGCTTAGAATTCAGGATCCCCAGCAGCCTAATCTTTGAACCTGCAAGAAAAATTTACAACAACGATGACACAGTAGTCAGGCTGGAGACAAAACTGTTAAATGCGTTTGATAAATCCAATTCAGCCTTTCTCAACGCCCGACGACCTGGTTTTAGCAGAAATCCAAAAGGGAGATTGAACGAATCCGAACAGTAGATCCGAAATTTGATTTCCAAACTACACCTCGACCCATCCGACCTTGCTGCAGAAATCGACGCGCTTTGCTTGCACCCACAGCAAAAGCTTACCCCGCCACTACAAGCTAACCCCCAGCTTGGGCTCCCTCGTCGAGCTTACCCCCAGCAAGCCCCACTCCAGCCGACGGAGCAGGAAAACGAAAACGTACGCGACCTGAACCTCGCATGTCTGAGACGTTACAGAAACGTTAATACTTAAGGAACAAGAATTGGTAGAAAAGTGTTAGTTACGCCCAAATCACGATTACCTGACTCGCTTCAGCATTAATACCCCAGAAATTAGGCGTAAGCGTAATTTCGATTAAGCATTAGTGCATGATCACGAGTAGCTAACCCGATTTTCTCTTAACCCTCCCCCCCCCCCCATTCTCATACTGGAGAGATGTCATACAAATGTGAAGAGCGTGTCCAAGCGTTCAAAATCACATTGAGATTCACCAAACGAAGAATTAGTCAGATTATTTAATTACGTAGCACATCGTAATAAGCAAGCGAATTTGAAGCTTAACTGAAAAATTCGTAGCAATAAGTGCATACCATTTGCTAAACCAAATTCACAATGTCAAGCAAGATTAGCACTGCTCGCTACACAAACGTGTTAAGTGACATTGCTAACGTTGGTAAAAAGCAAAACATCTATAATGAATAAATAACGATTGCATTCATGTAAATCCGTCTTGTCGAAGATAAATCGTAGAACCTACGTTGACACTGGAGAAAATCCAAATGTGAAGTACGTGGGTGAGCTTCGCAAACCTAGCAGATATCTTTGTAAAAGACAGGTGTCACGTTGCGAACTTACCATAAAAATTACTTCAGGCATCAGCATGAATCATTTTATGTATTTATTGGTAAAACAATGGTATAAGTATAAGCTCTCCACGAGATTTTGGTGGAAACAAAGCATATAAATCTAAAGTGTGCGGGACGATCGATGCACATCAGGTCCAAATCAACGATCGTACAGCAATTTTGATTTTGCGAAATATTTTGTGTTTAGTTCCGACGATTATACGAATTGGAATTGCGCACAATACGAAGAGAATTAATTAATAAAATTTAAGTAAATTATGCTAAGGACGAAATATCCAAAGTTACGTCAGTTAGGCTATCACATGGCACAGCACTACGTAAAAGGATGGTCAAGCAAATTTACGAGAAATCAACGTAAGACATTCACGTCTGAACATTTAAGAATTGCGTTAAATCATGATTTACGTAACTAATTAAGAGTTCAGCGAATAGAATAACCTTGATGGTTCAGTTCAAGTGCAGTAAGCACGTAAACAAAATATCACGATGCGAAATTCCAACTCGGAAAATGGCGGACAAGAACTTACCTAGTCAGCCCCACATACCAGCGAAAATTGTACGCCGAAACGTAGAAATAATTCCGAAAAACTACTTACGATTAACCTTGGTACCCTCAAGCAGCCGTACATGCTAAAATTATGTATGGATGGCATTTGTAAGCTATTACTATCGTACTAAAAAGACGGAGCCCCGTCACGCTCCACGTGTCAAACGCAAGCATGAAAAAAAATATCAAGTGAGGTAGTTTTGCAAAGGCCATCCAGGAGCTCCGGCCACACCCACCTATATCATCAAATCACGCATGGTCCCTAAAAGTCATGTAGGCTACCCAAAATTTTGTTTTGAATTAGTAAGTTAAAATTTTGAAAACAAAACCAGGAACAATTTCAGTAGGCACAATCTTGTTTCACTAGCTTCAAAAGCCTGGTCACGCAGCAATAAAACTTACAGAGTTCGTCAGGCACGCCAGACGAAATCTCGAAACTTTACGCGAATCATAGCGACAATAAAATTCCCAACCTCCCCCCCCCCCCAGTAACTCCCCCACTCCTACCTTCTAATCACCTTTTATTTCTGGAATCGCGACAATTAAGTAGCATGTCATCCTGAAATAAAATAAAAATCAGAATTGACTGGACTACAAAAAAAAAAATAACCAAGAGTTTTGCAAGAAATTGAAAATGTTACAAATCAGAATATCCAGAAGCCGATGTGTTCATTTCTTTTCCTGGTATATCCTATACGAGTTGCCAAACAATTACGAATATCCGAAATTATTTCAGCACTAGATTAGAGTTGCTAATTTAGAGATCCCTTGGCATGATGTTTAAGACGCATGAACGAAAATCAAATGTCGCGAACCTCCCCCCCCCCCCCCTCCATCAAACTTCAGTAACACAAGATAAGATGCACTCCATTCTAGCCAAGTTTTCAACCAATTGTGGATTTCGTATGGGTGTTACTGTATCATGCATGACCTAGCTGATTACAAAATAAGCAGAAATCTAATTGATTAACCCTGGCACCCTGGGTAACACTGGTTAGAAAAATTACCCGAAAAAAAAGGCACCTAAAACACGCATGTGGGCCAACAAACTACTTCCCCCTTCCCCGAGAAAATCTATAGACGCAGTCGAGAATGTTAAGAGTTATCTATAGACAGCAGTCAGTAGTAAAATTCGGCAGGATGCACGATTAATAATTCGGCCGTATCAGACGCATGCAGGGGGGGGGGGGGGGGAGAGAGACCAAGTTAGATCAATACACCAAAAATTTCCAATTCCCGATCCCCCCTCCCTCCTCCCTCTTCCCACACCCGACCCCATTCACGTACAGCATAACCAGCATCAATTAAGCAGTAATTGTTCGATACGAAAATTTAAAATCGGAATAGAAGTATAAATAAGAAGGAAAATGATCGTCCATGATTTCCAGAGGACCAAGACAATTTTCTGTCCTCCGTCAAACACAACCGTTTTCAAATTTCATGACTATCATGAACGATCATTCCCCTCTTTCCTCAACAGATTCAATTTGGTTTCTCAAGTTTATTTCATTGCAAATTAAAAACGCTAAACTTAACAATAGCGGAGAAGTTAACATTGTTGATCAAATAAAGCCTAAAATTAAAACACACTGCCGAACAACCGCAAGCAACGTTACAAATGCGTACTTGGGTCTTTTCTCGTTAGATTTTTTTTTCGATGAACTGAAAATTGCGGGAAAAGGCTGGAAATACAAAATTTTCCCACCCGCCTCAGCGAAAAGCCCCTCGATGTGACATGTGCAACATCAAAAGGGTAGGGCACTAGCTTGGTATGCCATTCATTGAAGGTAGCGATTAGATCTACGCATGTCAATTAACGACAAAACATCAAAGCCAAACAATGATCTTCGTCGCCAACACCGACGATATTCCAGTAAGCAACCACCAATCAGTAGCTTTACTTGGGTTTCCCGTCACAGGATGGCGCCACACGCAAACGTCGCTAGCACTTTTGCGCCAAGACAAAGCGAAACCGAATCTCGAGCAACGATCAATAGGTTGCACTAAACGGCGTTCACAGCCGATTAAGACTGACCAAAAAGTAATGGTCTGAAAGCAAACAAGCAAAAATAAGTTGTTTCGACATAGGAAACAACACGGTACTGGTATAATTGAAATTCTCGTGCTATGTCCTCCAATCGGACAAAAGCAAAATAAGTTTATTTGAGCAAGAGCGTGAAGTTGGAACGCCAAATAAAGTAAATCAATAAGCATATTTTGATTGCCATAACTAGAAAATGAAATTGACCTATGTTAAAATGACATGAAATGCAATTGATGCGTTAAAACGGATTACACAAGGATTTGTTCTCCCTTGTTACAGAAAAGATGCATACCGCACATCGGGAGGAATACTGCACATCGCGACACATACCGCACATCGGGAGGAATACCGCACATCGGGACGCATACCGCACATCGGGATGCATACCGCACATCGGGAGGAATACCGCACATCGGGACGATTACCGCATATCGGCACGACAACCAATAATTGGTACTTCAACTCATCAATGGGTACTCCAATCCTAACGGTACCCCACTTCTCAAAGGTAACCACCTCACAAGGACTAACTCCATTCATCATGAGCTCATGAACAATTCATCAGATTCAATAATTCAGTGCAACAAGGACTTCACAACACAGAAATAAATTCAGTGAAACTCGCAAAAGTAAAACGGACAATGTGAAACGAAACAGAACACTTCAAAACTTAACAAGTGAACCAAAAATGCAAGGACGCTACGAAATTAATGAATTTTCCTTTAAGTTATTTACTCCTGATTCTCCCAGTGCAATAAAAAACTAAGAGACAGGAGCAGCATGGTAAATATTAAGACATGACACCTAGTTAAGGAAAACGAAATTGTAACACAGTCGAAATTTTATTGACCGATATTGTCACATAGGTCAAAATCTCGAAAAATATTGAATTATTACTACAAAATTGAACAGTGTGCAGTGTTGTATATGAAAATATCTGACATGTATGTACCATCACAGTAAATACTAAATAATAATGTATTAGCACTCATCCCCCCGCCGAAAAAAAATTTTTCAGAAATTTTGTTTTCCTGTTTTGCATGAGAACTCATCAAAGAACCTCGAAAATTCTAACCCATAGGTTCATCGACCAACAATTAGGCCCACTTAACAATCATTCCACCCCAACAGGAAAATAGGATTCCGAATATGGATTCAAAAACTGAGGTTTACTATGCAAGGTCTTTTACTCATGGAAAACTCAAAGATTATTATAAAATAACGGTGTTCTTGGCATAACAGGAGACGTTTTTCCTTGCATCTTAGCGGGAAGTTTACTCCAGTAATAGCCAGCAAGTAGAAGCATATTACGGAATAAGTTAATCAAAGTACTAAATTAAAATTAAAATTAAGGAGATAAGTCGTTACCCCGAGTAAGGAGTAGCCGACCTTATTTTAGAAAAGGCGTTGTAATTACTTTAAGAATTAGCACTTTCCGATATAAAATATCGGTATCAATAATCTGTATCTGTATCGGTATCTAACGATACACAACCGATACTCCTTATCGATATAACATTAACTTATTAACTACAACAGCCTTACAACATCCATTTATTTTTATCAAAATAACATAAGCTTTAGCTTAGCAGACAACACTCAGTGCACTTGGCCTCTGCCACATGCACTTTAATTGCTGCCATAGGTGGGCCCATCCAGATACTCAGTCAACATCAGTGGTCCGGCTCCTAAACCAATCAGCTCCCCCCCTCAGCCTCAGCATCCAATCGCACATCGTCTGCTATACAAAAGAGCAGGATGCAGGCCCCTTTAAAACCCAGGGCCCTGCAGATTTTCTCTCTCACTCCCCGACTTTTTGGACACCAATTGCTACCAGCCACTGAGCCCGAGTAGCCAGAATTCCCACAGCATTGTTCAGAGTTAAGTAATAACGACAATCTAGGACTTTTAATCCCGAGTTTTAAGGGAGCTTCCCTCTTTTAGAGACTAAGTTCGGGTTAGTGTTTGGAAAAGGCGCCTGTTTATATAAGGCCCCCCCTTTCTTATTGCCTTTAGCCCCAATTAATTTAGAGTGCTTTAACATTAGTTATTGAAGGTTTAACTTGAATTAACGGTGGGATTATTTACGGTGGGATAACCCCAACCCTAAATAATCGAATTAAATAGCTTTCAGACCGATATCTTGTGTGGACTCCCTTACTTGCTCATTATTGCTTTTATGTGCTGAAGTTCGAACGATTGCATTAGCGCCGGCCGGTATGAGTTTATTATTACGTACCTCTGTTATCTTCGTAAGCCCTAACAATCAGGAATTACGAGAGATTTACACAAATTTTTCGACTAGTGCAGCTTTAAATGCTGCCCAGATTGACTGGTTTGCTATTGATAGGCTAGTTGCTACGAATCTAGCTGCTTGGCCTGTGCATTTATTTGTTACTGACGCTATGAGTTCACTATCTGGCAAATTTGGATCAATTTTCCTTAAATTGTCTTGTATAAGTAGGAAAGTGAAAATCTCACTACCATTTTCCCCAGAAAATGTAATCAAGGATTTCTTAGCTGTCCTAACATCTTCGTGCATTCGTGCATTATTTTTGTCATAAATTTGACGATCATTATTGGGCTGTGATCATTATTCACTATTTCTTCCAGTGTTTCAGCGTGGCTATTGTTTGCCTGCTGAAGACAACCGGAAATAATTCTTGACTAGTCACTTCCTCCTGAAGTATAACAAAAATTGCTTGCGGCATACGACAATTTTCTACATATTCAATGTCTGCGTAAAGATGATTCAGGAAGAACAAATTGATTCAAGACACTAAGTCACTTGGGTTTATTAACATTCAGATTCCAATCTCTAGAAATTAGACAACACTAAAATTAGTGATAAGTCAGATTATTAATCACAAGTCTGGCCATCATTGGCTTGTTATCAAACAACAAGTTTGAACTTAATACTCGTCAAACTGAATTCACAATAGTATGTATCTTCCTTAACACTTGGACAATATCATTAACCAAAGCTAAACCATGGATAAATCTAATCAGCACTCTACAATCACAATATCAGCAAGCATAACTGGCTATCACTCAAATGCTAGAACTCCACTGATCAAATACTAGACTGCAAACAAAACTTCAATTCAAGCTTAATAATCACTTATCTGTATAAGGCTGGCTAGCAAATGGACCAAGGCAAATCTCCAGTGACTCCAAGTCTCCCCAAGACAACACCAGTGGAATGGAATGTAGCAGCAAGACCCCTGGCAAGAAGTGGGAACCCCAGTTTTATTTCCTCTATATATGAAACCTACACTTGGGTCTTAAGCATGACTGACACATAGACTTTGCTCTACTCAACACCAATCTACAAGTGGCTCCATCCGTTGAGAGAGCCGGTTACTAAAACAGCAGCCTCTGGGGAAAACCCAAGTCCACCCACTAGCCTACATCAGGCACACTGTAACAGAGCTTGTTTGGGTAAGAATGAATAAGTGGAGAATTACACTCATACAGAAATAGTGGTTAATGGTTACATGCCTTGTGTTGATTAATTAATTAATTAGTTAATTAATTCAACTAATTACAATAATTATTTAGGCAATTAGTGATGCATATTAATTAGGTCTTAAACACACAAAATCAATTAAATGATATGTGAAATCATTACACAGTCCCATTGTTAAACAAAGGCCTACTGGCGACCATGTGCCAGTGGTCTTGTTTCAATTTTGTGTGTTCTACAACAGCGGCACTGTGCAACTAACACTGACCGTCCCATTGTAAAATGGGAGCATACCTTAGGATTTAGGAACCTATTTTTATTTAATTTCGGAATAATGGCTTCCAAACCCTAAAAATTTTGACTTCGGTAGGAATAAACTCCCACACTTTAAAAAAACTAACATGTGTCGTGAGTAGCCAAAAAAAAGTGTGGGAGAACCTTTCCAAGGTTCCGAGACTCATCTAAGTTTTTGTCAAAGACCAACAATGGTATTTAAAATTCATGACAGGTTCCTGTAATTAACATGTTATGAGGTGAATAGTACAACATAACAGTCAAAACGAGTCACATTTGGCGAGCAGAACTAAGGATGCAGACATTCTCAGACAACAGGGTAACAATATTCCAGAAAATTCAAGTTTCAAGAGGACATAATCGTCGAATCAGCTGTACAGTAATAATTAAGAGATACACTGAAAGGTACAGATCTTTCCGAATGTTCAGTATGAAGTAGCAGTAGAACTTTTCGAACAACCAAAGTAGAACATTTTAGTCCGAAGTAACCAGGTCGAAACCATAATTTGCATCAGGTCGTTTCACAGCAGTGGTATAAATGATAAGTGTCCGTTGGAGTAGAATGGATGCTGGCAACCACTAGTATTGGGTTTCGGGAACTTAGTTGTAGCGTTGCAGATGCATTCAGGTTGGTATCACACAAGTCCTGGTGTAAGTCCTTCTTATTTGTTAGAAGTGAAACGATATTTTGCACAGGTCAACGAACGGACTCCCATACATGGTGTTGTAGCTGACTTGCATCTGTAATTGAGTCCCAGGGCTGGATATGGCTGCTTTAATGGCTGGTTCATCCCAAGAAGGTGAGTGGCATTCAGTGTTTTATGCCTCTACATTCAGAGATGGAGGTCGCATGTAGAGACAGATGTCGTTTCTGGAAAATAAACGATATCTATGAATAGGCAGTCTAATATTTGCATATCTCTGCACCTGAAACAATCATCTTGTTAAGCCAACATTTTGCGCTTGAACAGTCCAATCTCAGAATAAATCATAATCAAAACAGCATGCTTGGCCAGTAGCTCCCCGGTTTGCTTCCCTGCAATACAGTGACTACAACTAGCTTGCCAAAAGTAGGTCAACAGTCTGTGTGCTTGAGTGAGGAGGAAAACCAAAACTCTACTACGTTACAGAGCCAACAGTTCCCTCCTTATCAGAAAACCATGTCGAATCAGTAATTTCAAACTTAATAATGTGATTCTCAAGTGCTTTTTAGTGCTATTGTGCAACCCATATTTTCTGCCAAAATCCCTTTAGTACAGCTATTAGCACAATTTCTGCTATACGAATACAATCAAACCCTGCTTTTTTATGAGCATCTTTAACTACAGAAACCCCAGGCTGACAATCGAACCATTCTTCGACTTAAAAAAACAGAGCCTCATATCAGAAACAAACTTTGAAAAAGATTCTTTTTTTTAAACATAGAATCAATCTTAAATTATAACAAGCCAGGCGTGCATCGGAGCCAAACTTCGATCTTTATGTACACTCAAATCTTTGATATTGTAACGAATCCGTATGTATGGCCAAAAACTCAACTTCAACTTTTTATATAAGAAACAATTCTTTGACTCAATATCCTAGGCTCATGCAGGAAACAGTTCTTTGATTTTAATAATGCTGAACGATTTCTTTGAATATAGCAACCCATGTTTATGCAGAACCTAAAATTCGATTTTAATAACATAGAAATGCCTCTTTACTTGTAAGAACCCAGGTGTGTGTAAGCGACAGCCTTTGACTTTATGTATAAACAAATCTTGACGGACATAAGCAAGTTTGACTTTCGTATAACAAATCTTTGATTCATACTAACAAACTTTGATTTCCGTATAAGCAAATCTCAGATCGTGAATACCCACCACTTTAACTGCAAATCACAACTTTGACTCCAGAACTGTAACTTCGATTATTATTTTTTTTTTCTTTGTAGAAACATGACTTTGATTTTTAAGAATCTAGGCTCAATTGAAACGAACCTTTGACTGGAGAACTATGCTTAAAAGCACCTCAGACTATGTAACCTTCTCTTGACAGTCTTGTGTTGAAACATGTCTAGCTACGATTCAAGTGTAAACACTTACTGTGACTTGGCATAAGCCATGTTTGTACTGAATTGCCATGATCTGGGAGTAACTGATTTCCGTGGTTGCCGGCACCCATTCAAATGACCTGTGTGACTGCAATTTTTAGTTTTGCCAGGTGAAGAATCTGAAAAGGATAGCATCCTTCAAAAAATAAATTTGGGGAATGCCGGTGCATAGTAAGCGGTTGAAAAAACTACTAGCAATGTGTCTACCCCTCATCCTCCAATTTACGCAATACTTATTTCTGACATTCTTTTATTTTTTTCATTTTTCCATGTTTTCTCAAATTAATTATTGATTTCTGTTTCTTTTTCCATATCGTGCCCTCAGGAGGGAGGGCACAGTGATTACAATACAGAGGGGTAAGCACAGGCGGGATGACTGCCAGGGAATTTACAATGCCTAGATGACTCATTCTGACTTACATGCTTGGGTTGAAAACAGAATTAATGTAATACGGACACCAGGAACAGTCACACGCCCCACGGCTCCTAGACCTCGGGCCCAGTATTCTTCCTATTTGGGCGTGGCCACACCCATATAACAAGAGTACTGGTGAAAATTTGCCTAAAATCCCTATCTCCCTGAGGGCTAGGACCTCAAGCGAGCACAAAACGGCTTATAAGGGGCACTGCCTTCATGTTTAACAGGAAATTTCCGACTTCCTGTATGAAACATACCGTTGTCCCCATATGATACGACCTTATTCCCAACTAGTAGCCAATCAGTCTCCAAAAAATCCTTTTCTTATAATGGTCTCAAGAACTCCAACTGTTTGTTACTATTATTTTTATCATGTCTTGTTAATTGGCGAAACTCAGATTGGAAATCGAATTTCTGCACTTTTAATTTGAAAACGACTCCTTTTACTTTTGAATGGAGCCAGAATGAAGCGTTTGTCGTTTTCTTCCTTTCCTTTTCGTTTTTTTTTCATTTATTTTGAACGTGGCAAGTGTGGGAGGTCTTTGGAATTTGTTAATCGCTTCGCCCGCACAGAGTGAGTTTATGGCTCATTTCCACGGTTTGCTGGCCATCCATTGTGTCATTACCCGTACAAACTAATTACCGGTACAAACTGTATCACAGCCTTCACTTATGTTATTTTAGGAGGCTAAATCCGGTTTGTTAATCGGGTTGTCGTAACATATTAGGTGTGCTATGTCGCGTGGTTAGTTATGCCATGCTATGTCGCGTGGTTAGTTATGCCATTCTTACGGGAACACACCAGCATTGTTATGCTGGCCCCGTCTAACACGTACCTACTGTTACCCTTCCTCCTTCCATCTTCCTTCTTCTTGGTCCTGGCGGCGTAAGGTTCGCACATATCAAAAATGCTTTAGCCGATTAGGAGCCATCTTGGCCCCAATTACCTTTGCCTCAAACATGTAAGTCTGTATCAACTAATTACCCGTACAAACTGTATCACAGCGTAATGCTGATGACCATGTTCCGAATCAAGTGTCGTAGTCGATTCCTACTAAATCATGTTTCCCCGTTCCTAAGCTAATATGGTGAAGAAGTTCCATATTGTTAGGCCTTATGAATTATCACTTCTATTGTACCATGCCTTCCCCTAACGTAACGTTGCGCTATGAGAAGAGGACCATATGTATTGTATCCAGGCCAGACTAATAAACCCTAAAGAAGTCATACCCCACAACTTTCGTCTCCATCGCCCTTCTCTGGTTGCTGCTACACATGAGACCCACAGACTCTATGCATTTAGGGAAGCCAGGAACTAAACGTATTAGTTGTAAGAGTGCCTCGACTCGGTTATAGATGCCAATTCCATTGCTGCTTCGACCTCGTCACCGATTTGCCACAATTATGGTAGCATAGATGGCAATTATGGTAGCAAGAATGGAATTATGGTAGCATAGATGGGAACGGAGCTACGCACTTCCGAAGAGGAGAATTTCGAATGACGGAAGGAATTCTTAGCTGTCGACTAGACCCAAACCCTTGACCCTTACCTTGTATCGTCTCAACCTCAAGATTTGTCACGTTAGCGATCACGGAAAGAAAACGAACTGTTTAAAAGCTCCCGACAAAAAGTTTCAAGAATCACCTAACCTAAAATCTTGCAGAGCTGAACTAGACGTTCGAGACGGATTTCCTTTGGCCGCTGGACGAAGAGAAGACCTTTTTACCCTTACGAGGGAGTGATCAGTCACTGTATCCTTTCTGTGTGCATAAGTTAGGTGGACTCTCTCCCCGAGGTATCCCGGTAAGTTGGGGTTTGGTCCGTATTAATGCGTTAGTTAAATGTTGCTTCTCCCCTTTTTCCACTTTAATTAATGTTGCTATGCATTTATTTTACCGAGATTTAAAGGCCTTACCGTAGTAAGATATTTTTCTATTTTCCTGTCAGAGAGCGCACAGAATGGTATGCTTAGCGTGTGATTTAGAATGTGTTTTTTGCTAGTGTTATAGTATTTTTAGCTGTACCATTTCTTGTATTATGGCGTACTGTAATCAAGCGTTTCCCTTTATTAACAAGCACCCCCGGTTCCCCAAACTTATAAGGGCGTAGAAATCCTTACGGAACACAATTATCAAACATGGTCCACCAAGATATTGGGATTTAAAATCAAACATGGGTGGGAAACCGTTTTGGATAATCCCCCTCCCGCGGCTGGCGCACAAACGGCGGTTATTGCAGATTACAATACAAAGAATGGGGCATGTGTTTGGCTTTTCTACCACACGATTTCCCCGGAAATATTATTCCAATTTCAATGAGTCACGAATGTGAGGCAGATCTGGGATACACTACGAAATAGATATGGGCGTAGGCACCGTAATTATGGGGAATTCCTCTATAGGCAATTTAATAGGGCTAAAGTACTCCCCACTGAAAGTATCCCTGCCTATATAACTCGGGTGATAGGCCTTAGCCAATCCTGTATAGCTGCAGGAAAACAGGTAGAAGAAAGGGAAGTGTGCATCGTTATTTTAGATGGGTTGAAGCGTCCCTAGTTCGAGGTTATGAGGGAGATGTTGTACCAACAACCACAATTAACGATAGATTTAGTACAGACTAGTCTAGCGCACCGTCAGCTGTTGATCGAGCAGACACAGCAAGCAAATAATCCCCAAATCTATGCTGCTCCCCCTTATACTTACCCTAACTATTTTCCCCAGGCGTCAATGCAGAGCCTGGCCCTGCCACCCACAACAGTTGCTGTACAAGCGGCGTCCGTCAAGTGCTGATCTTGCGGGGCTTTCGACCATAAATTTTCACAATGTGATCGTATCCCACGCCAACAATGTGTCGGCACACGATGCGAAATTTGTTACGGGTACGGACACGCAAAAAGAATGGTGTGGCATCAATGTAAACAGCAAAAGAGACGACCGGGACCCTAACTTAACAGACCCTGCTTCATATACGAGCGCCCGACGTTTGCAGAATTATCGTGGGCGTGGAAGGGGGACCCCAAATAGTGATAGGGGAATGGGACAGGCAGCAAATACTAGTAATTCGGGTACAGTTTCCCGCCAAGCTTGTGGTTTTGCTTTAGCGGCTAAAACTCCTAGCTCTGATGTAAGCTTAGACGTCTATTGATTAGACATTGGTGCCGATTGTAACCTAGTTAACGTTAAGCCTGATCACGTTGACTTAGATAGTTGTGAGAAGGTGAAAATAGCTTTAGCCGTCACGAATTGTAGGACATACAGTGGGTACTGTCACTATTAAGGGCCTAAACGCAAATGGGAAAGAATTTTCTAGGCCTTTGTTACTTGAGGATGCCGTGTTCGTAGAAAGTGCACGATGTAACTATGTTTCGTTGGGGGCACTAATAACGACCGGTTATAAAGTGGAACATAGGCCTGATAAAATATTAGTTAAGACAACTACTGGCCTTATTAAGTATGTAATGGTCTTCGGCCAAGTGGGTAATTTGTACGAGTCCAAAGGGACACAGGGTAATACTGACATTGAACGTGAAGTGGTGTCAACAGAAGTGCAACCTAGAAAAATACATGTAGGTGCAGTTACATGTAGTCTCGACATGATGCATAAGAGGTATGGCCATGTCCCATGCGACAGGATTACCAATCTGTTTAATAAGGGTCGAGTTAAAGGGCCTCGATTGACAGGCAAGCCTACCCCATTTTGTCAAACATGCTCTAGTACTAAGACGAAAGCTAAGTCACACCCAAGTTTATCATATGTATGTGCATTACGGCCACTCGGCCAATGGAATCTGGACCTTTGTGGGCCTTCTAATATACCCGGTAAGGATGGGGAATATTATTTCCTTAGTTTGGTTGATGTACACTCCAGAAAATATTTTGTAATCCCATTAATGTATAAATCCCAAGTGTTTGCTGTTTTTAGGCATTGGTCCAGCTAGAGGAAAATAAAACGGGCCTTAAACTTCAAAGCATAACAACTGACAATGGCGGTGAGGTGACGTCCCACGATTTTGTGAATTTTTGTGCTGAAAGGGGCACACAACACCACCGAACCCCATTCCACTGTCCCCAAAACAATGGCCCAGTGGAACGCTGTCATGGTGTTTTGAAGCAAATGGCACGAGCCCTGTTAGTAGATGCCGTACTTCCTGCAAACTTTTGGCCCGATGCAATTCGCGTTGCGGTTGATGTTTGAAATGCTTTAGACACTAAGGCTATCCCCTTTAGAGAAGTACTCTGGGCAGGTGCCTCATGTATTTAAGTGTAGACGTTTTGGATGCTTAGCGTATTTGCACCTTGAGAAACAGAAAAGAGACACTTTTGGGCCTACATCCTTGCCCCATATTAATTTGGGTTACGATTTTCACGCCAGGGCGTACAAATTGTATAATCCGTTTGAGGGACGTACTGTATGGGCAGTTAATGTGGATTTTGTAGAGGGCCAGAACTGCTCTGCGTTCTTTGGCTGGTCGCCTCCCCCCATAGACTTGGACTTAGATTGGGTAGAAACCATTCCACCAGTGTCAGCTGGTATATTGTGGTTAACCCCAGTACCTTCACGTCCGATGATAGTTCTGATGATGAAAGTCTTGTGGGTGGACCGACGTTACAGCCACAGCCCCAGAGGCAGGCTGCCCAACCGGCGCCCAATGTTATTCTCAATGCTAATACCGCAATATTGATAGTGCAGCATGTTCAGGTTAGGCGTTCGCGCCGATTGCAAGGTTTGCCTCCTTTACCCTGTATTAACTCACAGGACGAGGATTACCCCTCGACAAGTTAATTGATCGTGCCTATTCGTTTTTGGGCCGCATTTAACTCTGAACTTGTATTGATTGATGTTTACATGTAAAATAAAATGTTACTAAAACTCCTTAAAACTAACATTAGTATTAAGTGGTTAAACTCCTGTAACCTGACTCTTACGACTGGGTCACTAACATGTAACAAAGGAAGGTTGTAAATTTATTCACACCTTTCCCGGTTTATTTTATTGGTCTGTTGCTTATTTTTGGTGCGATTGTGTAGGGATTGAGGTCTGGAACGAAACCATCGCTCTGCCTACCATCCTGGGACAAGTGCATTTCT
>JAHWFP010118032.1:34997-45692 GCA_023313725.1 Lithobius niger | reverse complement strand
GGCCCACAGCCCCAAAAACAATGGGAAAAGAAATGCACTTGTCCCAGACCCGAACAGAGGGAATTTACAAGGCTGCAGGTGTTTCGTCCGTTGTCTTAGAGCAGCCGATAGCTTCCGAAAGTCTAATTCACATACGGTGAGGAGGGGGGGTGAAACGGCCATTTGTTTCAGAGTGATTTTTCCCGTTATTTTGGCTACTGATACGTTAGGCCGCATGCCCTAAAGCACTAATCAGTCTGGAACCAATAGTCAGCTCAACCCTTTGCCCCAATGAAATTTAAAAGGACATCAACCGTCGTTTTGTATACCCAAATAGGGATTACAGAAGGACAGCTGGACCAATAACAAGCGAAATTTTCAAACAAACAGTCGTGTGCCTCCACCGTTTCCACAATTCCAATTTTGAAGTAAAGTCAACATTTTTGAGAGGCTTTTTGCCATTCAAACTCAAACAGACATAACAGCAACATGGAGCCAACTCACCCCATCGAAATCACGATCCCTAACACAGTGGTTCTTCCAAAAACAACCAGGACAGAAAAAACTGGGAAAGCACGCAAATTCTCTGCTAACACTACTGCAGTGACTTTGCTGAATTAATGGCGTACAGCGTCCATTATTGCCAGTGCATACTACAACAAACAGCAGCTAGCTGTACACACGCACATCCCCGAGGAGGAGTATTTTTGCACTCTGCTCTGTGCGAAGGCATTGTCAATTACATGCTACGTACGGAGCTACTTTGACACCCGCCGTCGGCTGAATCCTTTAACTAGGGTTGACGAAATCTTGGATGAAAGGATGGAAACCCAGGATTTAAAAGTCAGAAGGATGGCCTGTCATTATAGCAGATGTCTCTTATTGGATCCCCGTGCATGCAGACATTGTTACGGTCAAAGCGTACCAATGCTTGCATTGCCGGAGGAGTCCTTCAAACAATATCTGCTCTACAGCCTAATCCTGGAAGAGGTCCTCCAACAATACTTCCCTCACGGAATGCCGCAACCCTCAACCAGCCGGCAGGCTGACTACACCCGTAGCCGGCAACCAATCTCGACAATGCCTTTGCATGGAAATGTAAAACCATCGACGGCAACCTGCAGCGCCAAGACTGAAGAGCCCCTAGAAGAAGCTATAGCGAATTTTAACGCCAGCCAGGAAACCCACAACGAAACATCCGTCGTAGCACCCGGCCATTGGAAACCTGCTCCCATTACTCCCACGGCAGAAGATGCTGAACCCTCACACTGGACAGCTGTCCAATCATGCCAATGGCAGAAGATGCTGCGCCCACATATCCCTGGCAGATTATTGATTTACAATACCAGCTGGATCTATGAGGTATGTTGTATTAAATTCATTTCATTAGTAGAATTAGAACCATGCTTCAAAATTTTCCCAAAATTCATTTTAATACTAGGAGTAAGCGTATAGAGTCAATATTAGTGTCAACCCCGTCATAGCTTAGGGATAAAGTTCATGACTTCCAACTGTGATGTAGAGCAGAAAACAGCATACTGGAATCCAAAGCAATAGGCTAACCATATTTATTTGTAATAACGTTACTGTATATGCCAAAAATAGAACATGGCCTAATTTCTGAGTTCATTAAAATACTGGAATTAAATGCACATATATCATATTTATTTCATAAGCAGAAAAAAATATATGTATACTGTATATGTATATATATAGCTTACGACCTCTGAGTATAGCAAAATAGAGGCATATTAATAAATAACTGCATCCCCTAGAAAAATTTGCAGTCTAGGCGTATAAATTTCATATGTCTTGGCCCCAGATTAAAAATAGAGCAGTGGAATTAAATGTATATAATCATAATTATTTATCTCTACACTAGTATAGGTGTATAAATGCATATAGTATATAACTTCAAACTTTATTTAACCATAGTTGGAGACAAAATCACTATTGTACAAAATAAATGCTGTTAGACAACGATGCTGTAAAATGAGGCCTACAAAAACAACAAATTGGTTGTCTACAGAATCGCCTTTAGTCCATAAGCTGAAGTGTCCCCATGGGAAAGGAAAAAAAAATGTGAATCCTTTGGTGGACAACTAGTCAAGCGTAGCTGAAATTCCACGAAAAAAACAGCGGCTTGGCTCGATTCTTATGTGATTTGAGGCAGGAGAGGGGGACTTCCCGACTTGCCGGCTCCCTGTAAAGTTTTATAATGCCTAGCAACAAAATAAGTGGAGGGAGTGGTTGGGGTATCATTTGCCTAAATCATCTACAACTAACCAATTAAAAAAATAGGTAGGGGTCGAAGTTTGGGACTTATGCGATGTACACACCGTGAGCTGCTCATAGTAGCCTCATAACGGCCCAGAACGCACATCATCCCTACCAGCCGAATTGCCATGGAACCAGATCCGTTCGAGTTTTTGAGGGCCCGACTAACCCCCGAACAACTAGAAGTTCTGATAAACAACGTTGCCCTAGTACAGAAAGAAATTAATGCCGCTGCGCCTGAAGGAAGCGTGGATGCTATGCGTTACCAGACAGAAATCCTCCTATCCGCAATTATCCGCCTAATTGGGGTGATGAATCGTTTTGTTGACGAAATTACAGCGCCACATCAATTCCGGCAACGAAGTAAGTAGCCTATTTCAATACCACCAACTGTACACGCATCCCTGTCAAGACGTAAAACACTCAACCTTCACCTTACGACACCTGTCTAGCATCCTATAGTATCTAGCTTTAAATGTTCTCCCCCCATGGTCTTGTAAGGAACCCATAAGTTCTTCCTCCCAAGTAATTGAGGTCCCCTTACTGGGGATTACGTCAAAATTTTAGTAATGAGACTCAGCCTTGAAACATGCGAACTCTGATTAAACGCCCTTTCATCAATGCCCATACAGTAATATTTCTCAATTTTATAATTTTTGCATTCCTTTATCTCCCATCTTTTCTTTTTTCTGCAGGAAAGCAGGGAGGGCCCGATGCGCCAACCGAAATGCTGGGTCAGGAAGATGCTCCTGTGCTCGGCCCACCCCCCCCCCTAGACGATGGGGGGGACGGCTCCCCTCCAACCTCTCACGAATAGTAGTGCAGAAAAGGGTTTCGAACTGGTCCGTGACTTGTAAGGGACGTATGGACAGTCAATTTAGTGGTTCCTGGTGCCATCTACCCATGTTGTAATCCCTTTTGTGTCAAATATAATAATCAGCCGCAATGGTTTGTTTCTAAGTTTAATTTCTGTTGGCCACATACAAGTTTCTTACCAGGAACAGGATAGATCTTACTTTATTACAAAAATGAAAAAAAAAAAGATATTTCCTCGAAATGCTTGTAAATATCGTAGGTCTCACTTCCTCCTGTGTCCATGTAGCACTAGCTATTTTATTGGTAATCAATTTATTTAATAATTTTGGTTATTTGTACGGCGTTACTGTCGCAGTTTCTTAATGTTTTGATGCAACAGTAGCCTAGTTTACAATTTTTGGCACGAATTTGTCGCCCTGCAACCTTGTCAGGAAGCAACTAGCGAGTGCGGGAACCCAGCAGTGCACGCTCCAATCACATCGCTAGGATTCAGAGGTGGGGCATCCCAGCCAATGAGCGCGCGAGTCAGGTTGGAGACGAAGGCGGAGTCTCGCACCTCGCCATTGTGAACTGGAATACCTCACCTTGTATCCTTCCCTGAAAATTGTGTTTTTAGTGGTGTTTTAAGCTTGTGCAAGCTGTAATTTGTGCCGTCGAGTGATATCGGGATTCAAGCAGTGCTTCTCGTATAATAACGATGCTTGTGTCGCACATTAAATTTGTCAACATCGGATTTTTCGTCAGTGCTAGTGGTTTTTTGGGATCGGTGCTATCCGCCATTTTGGTATCAGTGTTGTTTTGGTTGTGAAACGATCGCTCAACCTGTTGCGTTGTGACTTCGCTAGATTTGTCTGTTGGATCTAAGAGTGCTTGAGAAATGTACCGCTGGACTAATAGATCTTTCTCGGTTAGTTTTATGCCTTTTTCAATGTAATTTTCAATGTCAGTAACCCCACGAAATGCTGTGGGTAGCCTAGAATCACGTAAAAATCGTGGCTTCACATGGTTAACATGTGCTCTCAATATGCAATCGGCATTTAAAATATCGATTAATCTTACTGTAACTATTGTTATAGACTCAAGCACTCGATAGACACCTCTCCAAATCAAGTGAAGTTTTGGTGAAATGTTTTTAAGATGAGCTTAACAGCGAATTACCACATAATCGTCAGGTTTTAGTGAATAAGGTGCTGCTTTCTTGTCATAATAGTGTTTATAACACTGGAAAGCTTTCTCATTATAAAAGCTAACCAGTTCCCAAGCTGCTTGGAGCCTCGATGTCAGTCGTATCGGAAAATTTTCCGAGTTATAGCAGACCTGTATTGGCTCAAAAATTAACAATGCGGGTAAACGTAAATGTTGATCAAACATCAAATAGTGAAGGGCAGCCAACATTGCCAAGTGGACGGAGCCATTATATGCCAGACAGACGGCTGTTAAAAATTCGTCCCATTCTTCTATGCATGTCACGGCCACTTTTCTCAAAATTTCTTCAACAGAGCAATTTACACGCTCCACCATGCCTCCAGGCCAAGAACTATTTGGCATAAACGTAATTTGTTTAACGTTTAATGACGTTGTTAATTCCCGCATTAAATTTGATTGGAACTCGCCGCCGCAGTCATGTAAAAGTGCTCCATAAAATCCGAAACGACCAAACAACTCCGTATACAATGCTTTAGCAACAGTGATTGAACGTTTATCCGGTAAAAGTACAGCTACCAAATATCTTGAAAAACTGTCAATGCAAGTGAAGATATGACAGTTTGAATTTTTTTGTGTGCGAAACCCCCATCAAATCTAAAATCCACTGCTGGTTAGGTCGTTTTAATGGTTGATAGGCCCTAAGCTTAGCCTTAAATGGGTGACGAGAGACCTCACCATACTGGCAAACAACACAAGTCACAAGTAGGCCAATAGCATTTTGATTGTATTTGAGCAACAGTTTTGGCCCTGCCTAAATGTCCACTCGTTGGTGTGGCATGATAGTCGCGTATGCAATGTGTTATCAGGGATTTAGGCACCAACATCTGAACTTTGTAACCAACAGTGCCCTTTGCACATTTAGGTGCATACAACCGGTAAATAATCCCATCTACATCATGGTAGAAAGTATTTTTGCCTCCAATTACGTCAATAACTTCCGCAGAACCCGTTACTAATTTTTGCAGTAATTTCTTGACAGTATGGGTCATGTTCTTGTTCAATTTTAACTTGCTGCCTGTCCAATCAGGGTATTGCCCATCCAAAACACACACTGGCAATTCATGAACTCTAGATAATGCATCAGCAACAGGTAGGCTAGCACCCGCTCTGTGCTGAATTATAACATCATACTCCCTGAGTTTTATCAACACTCTCTCCAGTTTAGGTGATAAGTTGGGGCTACAATATAAATATATCATCGCCGCATGGTCAACCTGCAACATGAATGTTCTAACAAGTAAAAATAACCTAAAAAATTCTATTGTATGTATGGCTGTCAGAATCTCTCGCTCCGTAGTCATGACCTTAGCCTCCACGGGTGTAAATGCCTTAGAGGTATAACCCAAAATGTATTCTGTGCCATCATGGACCCAAATTAAGGTTCCTCCTGCACCACTTTGCGAGCCGTCCGATTCAGCTATGAAAGCTTACTAAAATCAGGGTGTTTTGAGTGTAGCTGCATGCATAATAGCTCCATTCAACTTCTGAAAAGACTGGTCGGCCAAATCATCCCAAATAAACTTAGTATTTTTCCGGGTAAGCTTCGTAAGGTTTGCAGTAATCAGAGCAAAATTTTTCAAATGTTTTCGGTTGACATTTGCGATGCCCAACAGGCGACGCATCTGCTTAGCAGTCTTAGGCCTCGGATGATCCCTAATTGCATCCAATTTAGCAGGGTCAGGGCTGATACCATCTTAGTCAATAACAAAACCCCAAAATTTGACTTTGGACAGTATAAACAAACATTTAGTTGGGCTTAATTTCATGCCTGATGCTCCCACCAGACCTAAAGCAATATCCATATGTTTCAGGTGGGTAGGCCAGTCACAGGAAGAAATTAAAATATCATCAAGATAGGCGTGGCAAAAGAAATTGAGTATCGGTGCAAATATCTGATTTGCACAGTGCTGAAAAACACTCGGAGCAATCGATAAGCCCATTGGAAGCCGTTTATAAACAACTTTGTAAGACTGAAAACTAAAGGAACATATGTTCCTTGCCCTTTCTGACAACTGTATTTGGTAAAATCCCAGCTTAAAATCCAAATGGGAAAAAATAGTACAACCAGCCAATTCGACTAAAACATCACTCAGAACTGGCAAGGGAATGCTGCATCCCACTGTAACTCGGTTAACATTTAGTAAGTCAACAATCAAACGGTACCCCTTCGGCTTTCTCCTCACTAATAAACAAGGAGAATCCCCAGAGGAATCGGAGTGTTCGAAAATCCCAATCTTAAGCAATTCCTGTATCTGTTGCTCCATAATTTCTGTCTGGGTGTAACTCTGTAAACTCGTCTCTTAATGGGATCAGCATCACCTACATTAATGTCAGCTTGAAAGCCTCAGTATAACCCTAAATCAAACTCATGTAGGTTAAAGGAATGCTGTTGTTTGCGCAGCATTTCCAAAAATAAGTGTTTGTGATAAGCATCAATATCACGAAAAACAAATTGTGGTTTCAACTGTTCCCATTCTTCATCCAACTGAGCTTGGCTTTTAACCTCCAAAGGCGTAGGATCAGGGATAGGCTGTATAGTGGTGCCACAAGATGGTATAGGCTCAACATCCAAAATGGCAGTTGTATATGAACTCAGAGCACACCCTTTTAGTAATTCTATGTCTAAACAGGAATTGTTGATAGCCTGAACAGGGATGTGGCCCAAAGGTTTGGTTTCAACAAAAGCTTCAACTAATTTCACATCCTCCTCTGAGCAAATCGGGGTAAATACACCATCCTGAATTTTTGGATAAGCCCAGTTCAAAATTCCTTTTAAAATATGTGAAGAGTAAGGCTCCAAAGTAATATTTTCAGCCAAGGTAACCAAAATACTTTCCACAATGTAAGGATCATTTTGCACAACATCCTGTTTCTCCTTATCTTTTTCTGACGAGTCACGAGTAATAGTCAGGGTAGCAACTCTGATATTGTCTGGCACATGATCATAGCTGTTAATGATTTCACTGTTGCAAAAGTACAGCTCCTTTGCTGCATAAGCTGAATCATTCAACTGAAACCTTAGGCTACCTATAGCCAAAATGTTATCTGAACAATGCAAGACAACCTTATCTTGCTCGCTCTTCAGGATATCAAATCCTATTAAAATTTCAGCATCTCCAAACACTCCATCATCAACAACTATAAATTTACGAATAGTTGAAAAATTACACTTAGAAATTTCTGCCACAAGTTTATGAGAGGCAGACACATCTTGTTGCCAACCCCAGTTAAGGAAATTGGTTGGTGCAGTGTCTCTAGGCTACATCTTCTTGAATGCTGGGCCACAATAGAATAAGCAATGGTTTTAATTAGTAACATACCCGCACTGCCAGTGTCAAGCAGAGAAGGAACAGCCAACCCTTCTATATTAAACACCAGATAAGGCCTACCATACTCAATATGGCCTGTAGAAATTTTTAAAACAGATACAGTATTTCCTGATTCATAAATTGGCAATTCAGATGCTACTGACCGTAATGTCTGCACCACACTGTGTGAATTTCCATATTCAACACTGTCAACCTCTGTGTGCACGACTGAACAATGTCTTTCCTCCCCAGAGGTAGTAAGCCTAGCTACGGCACTATCATTTATGGCCGCCTGAAGGCCCTCATCAATCGTAGTGGCTGAGGCCTTTTCAAGGAGGCAACACCAGAATGTAAGCACAATAGAAAATTCACTCCGAGCAGGGTCAGTAAGAACACAAATTTCCCACTCTTTGGAGGAAAAATCAGGATAATACAATGCCATTCCAGCAGATGCAACAATTTGTTCAGTAAGATGTGGCCCAGACAGACATTTAAGAATAAAAGTGCGCTGCTTGTCAAATAAAAGTGAAATCAGGGGATAGCCTAACTGAAATTCTTTAAACACTGAAGTAAATGGTGTTGAATCCTCTCCATCAGTAAAACATGACACAACAGCAGAGTTACAGGATACATGGACCCCACAATTTATCTTTTCCAACAACGTGGTAAACAAATAGTGCAAAGCCCTGTTTCCCAAAAATTCATTTACAAGGCAAATGACCAAAATAGGCTACTACATTTGGCAACAATACATTCCTGTCTGATAAAAGAATCTGCTGCATCTGCCAAACTATGTTTTCACAAAGCTCTGTAAAAATGTCAGCAGCTTTTTTCTCTTCACAAATATAACTAGCCTCCGGCTTTAAACTAGAGCCTACAGACAGAACAGGTAATGGGGGTTTAGAGGGCACAACCGTTTTTGAAATGCCAACAGAGATTGCAGGAAGGTGTGTTGTAGGCTGAGATTGCAGGAAGGTGTGTTGTTTTGTTGCAGTGATTATGGTTGTAACTGTGGCTCTGCTTGCTATCTGCCCCACTGCTTGAATGTCTTTGACTCATGAACGTCCAGTGCCTCGACTGTGAGTTTACTGTGCGGCTGCATTTTCGTCGGGAGGTGCGGTGGGTGTTTTTGCGTTGTGCTGTGTTGTGTTGACCGCGAGTGGGCGCCACCATTTTGTTAGCACTAGTCTGTCGCGTGTTCGCATACCGCCTTGGGACCACAATTTTTTTTAATTTTTTGCTGGACTTTCTAGTGTGCCTTGCATGTTTGATGACGGTAATATTCTTCGTTTTTCCGTAGTGTTCCATCTCTTTTTTTTTTTACCAGCGTTTCTTCTGCTACTATGGAAAAATTTCTGTACTCCTCGGCACACAAAAGGTCCTCTGGATGCCTGGGCCGTTCTTCTATCCTGAAGACTGGAAAATCACGTCGAGAAACATTGTATTTTGACTCAGTAGAGTCCCACTGTGATGAGAGTGACTCTAGTCACAGTACTCCGCAGGGGGAATGTGCCATTTCTCGAGGCACACAGGGGTGATGGCTTGGGCTTGTGTACTGACTTGCCTGGCATCACCGATCTCCATAACGTGTCTAGTAGACTACTTAACCGCTTGGATAATTTTAACCTTGAAAAAGACATTGATCTGGAGGAGATAAATGCCAAAGTAGCGTCTATCCCGCAGCTGATTACGCACGAGTTGGAGGCCAGATTCGAGGCATATACTGAGATTTTTAATAAGTGGACTAAAGATTTTTTTACTAGACAACAACAAATGCTCGAAGATTATGCACAGGATCTCTTCAAGTGCCTTGAAAAAAGTGTTGCTGTTGCGGAAGAAGGCCTCTCGGTCAAGAAGGCGGAACTCTTGTCTAAATTACCGGCTGCATCCCATGGCAGCTTGGATTCTGCAGGTCAACCTCTTGGAAGTTTTAATCTCATCGTGAAAATGAAGGGACAAGCGGAGGTCTTGAGATCATATCCGCACATTTGGACCGTGAGGGGAGCCGAAGGAGCGAACACATGCAGAACCTTCAGACCCTCATGCCATTCCCCTCCATCGTAATGTCACTGTTAGACGTAAGAAAAAAAAATTGGATACGGGAACTAGGAAGCCACCATCTGCACTGACATTGGATATGCCTGTTCCGGTCGTGCCGAACCAAGTCCCTTCTGTAACGGAATTATGTAACAGGCAGAATCAGAAAAAAGTATGGTTGAGAGCAGTTCCCCTACGTCCAGCGCTGAAAACAGGATCGATGAAGTAAAAGATTTTGGAGCAGAGGAAATGCAATGTTTATCATCGAAGTGGTCTTGCCATACGACCATTGTTGGCAACTCCCATGTGAGGGGTCTGAAAGGGAGATTGCATCCAAAATCGAGGACTTGGACGTATCCTGGTCTAGGCCTTCTGAACTCTCTTCCAAGCTACGGCATGTACTGTCACACGACAACCAGAGCACCTTTATCATTTGTGCTGGGTCAAACAGTATTAGTGAAGAATCACCAAACAGAATTGCTTTACATATATGCTTTTTATATATATGTAAATTAATTCTGTTTGGTGATTCTTCAGGACCAATTCTGTTTGGTGATTCTTCAGGATCAATTCTGTTTGGTGATTTCTCAGGATCAATTAGAGCAAAATTCCCAACTGCAAAGATCTCCATCATTGGACTGTTCCCTACACTGAAAGGGGCGACAAGGATATTGACAAGAAGATCATCCATACCAATTCCTTGTTGCGTCAGATGTGCATTGAAAATACTTTTTCCTTCGTATCCATCGACAGGGAGATCTGTTTGGACCACACCCTGCTGGCAAGAGACACTATTCACTTGACAGCCAAAGGTAAGAGGGTGCTACAACATGAACTTCTCAAAGTGCACTTGTCACCGGAAAACCAGCAGAAGTAATGGGGCAATGCCCACCTCTCTCCGAAACGTCAACCAGAAATACCCGTTCCCTGTCTCACATACTTATCAATGCACGTAGTGTCGTCAGAAACAGTGGTAGTCTGGTGGACCTGCTCCAGCAAAACATTCATGACATTATCTTTATTGTTGAGTCCTGGCTGAATGAGAGTGTTACGGATGCAATGCTTGTTGATA